>PVLC010033810.1:0-17383 GCA_004027655.1 Graphiurus murinus | reverse complement strand
TCAAATTACAAGATCTGGTTATATTCTGGGAGTCATGCTATTACCATCTGTATTCAGAAGGTAGAAAACAAATCTACTATCAGAGGAAATCATCAGTGAAATATTTCAGGGAAATTTCCCAAAGTCAAGAGACAACTTTCCACATCAAAATGGCCCAGTCTAGCACAGTGGATAAAAAGCAACCCACAGCAATGTCAGTCGTTGTGAAATCACAAGAGAGAGAGAGAGAGAGATCCTGTCACATACAAAAGAAGTAGAGATCAAATGGGCTTTATATTTCTCAGTAGCAACAATTTTTTAGCAATGGAACAATATTTTCAAAGTTTTAAAGGAAAATTATTTCGAACCTAGAATTCTGTACCCAGCCAAACTATCAGTCAACTGTAAGGGAAGCAAAAAACAACAACAACAACAAAATTAAAATTGATCTCTAATATACCTTTTCTCAGGAAACTACTGGAGGATATGCTCCACCAAAATATGGAGGGAAATAAGAAAGAAGAAAGCCAGGATCTTCAGCCTGGGAGAGAGGTGAAGGAGATCTCCCCAGGATGGTTATGCATTGGCCTCAGGGTGCTGGAGGGGCTTCCCAGGAAGATCAAATTCACTACAGGGTTTTGAACACCTTGAAAGGAGATTTGCATACTTGTCAAAAACTTTGGGTTTACTTAGTGATAAGTGCTTAGAAACTTCAGCAAACAAACACAAAAATAAATAACAAAGCAAGAACAGGGCAATGATCAATTTCAAGAAAAGCATAAAAATAAGAAAGCAAATTGGGTGTGGCGGTGCACAGCAGTAATCCCTTGGGAGGCTGAGACAGGAGGATCACAAGTTCAAGGCCAGTTTTAATAACTTGAAAAAACCCTCATCAACTTAGCAAAACCTTGTATCCAAATAAAAAATAAAATAGGGCTGGAGGTGTAGCTCAGAGGCAGAACACCCCTGAGTTCAATCCCCAAGACCACACACACACACACACACACACACACACACACACACACACAAAGCAAACAAGAAAAAGTTTCTGTAGTTTATTATCTAATTCAGCTGTGAATGCCATTGACATAGTAATAATGTAAATATTAAATTAAAAATTCATTTAATTAAAATTATAACAACTATAACTGAAAGGATAGGATGCACATTTATGTACAGGAAAAAATAAAATTCTCATCTCCTATATGTCAATTCAATAAATTATATTAAAACTGGGAAAATCAACTAGTAGCATAAACATGCTATTTAGAGTTATGCAGGAAAATACTAAAATAGTAATGCTAAAGCACTGATATCAGTGGCTACAGAAACACAAATCCCGGGCTGTGAGGGTTCCTGGCTGACTTCCTCCTGCCCCTCAGGACCACAAAGACTTTGGTTCCCCCTGTTGAGTTCCACAACAAGCTCCCTACAAGATGCTCCCATTCCCCCACCCCCACTGACTGTTTGATCCTAATTCTGCCTGGCCCAGCTTGTTCCCCCGCCCCCAGCCCATGGTCAGAAGGCAACCTTGGTACAGGAGTCAGATTTTCCTGGCAAAGGTGGAGATACAATTGAGATATTACTTTGTGTTCTGCTAGTATTATCTCCTCCCCATTACACACAGGCAGCCAGCCCCAGGCATGTCCTTATCAGAGGGACTTTTGCAAAGCAGGCTTGAGTCATCTATTAAAAACCCAAACTAAGCCAGGCATGGTGGCCCACGTTTGTAATCCCAGTACTTGGGAGGCTGAGACCAGAGGATCCAGGTTTGTGGCCAGCCTCAGCTACTTTGTGAGGTCCTCCATAACTTAGTGAGACTCTGTTTCCAAATAAAGAATAAAAAATAGGACCGGGGATGTAGCTTGGAGGTAGAATGCCCCTGAGTTCAATTCCCAGCACTGAGGTAGGAGGGTGGGAGCCCAAGTTCACAGGAGAGGTGGAGCCAGTGTCCTGCAGGGGGCGCCCTGGAGAGGAGCATAGAAGAGAGTCTTTTCCCCCAGCCCAGAGGAAGCCGGCTGAAGTGTGAACAAAAGGCTGACCCATGCTGCACCCGGGCCCCCCGGACCCTGGACTCTAGAGCTTCAGCCTTGGCAGGAAAGCACAGACCCACCTGACCTGAAGGAGCAGTGCCAGGCTGCCTTAGCCAGTAGATGCCAAGTGGTGGACACTGTGGCCAGGAGTTTCCAGAAATTTCCAGGAGCTTCCAGAAATTTCCATGCGGGTGGGACCCCAGAGCCTTGGCACAGTCCTGGTTGGTGTGCAAGGGTACTTGGGGGAAGATGGAGGATGATTTGTTCCTGCAGTCGACCTGGGGCAGGCTTCTGTCCCTGAGGTGACTGTCCAGAGGATGGCCAGGTCAGACCAGAGCCTTGCTGAAAGGAGGGAGGAATGTGTGATTTGGCCAAGTCGGGATCCAGGCTGGGAAGGGTCCTTGGCTTGATGGACATGGCCAACAGGTAGACGGAGTTGTCTGTGTGTGGGGGGGGAGCCCCAGTGTCCACATCTCATCTGCCTCAGTGTACCCCACCTTCAGAATTTCTGAAATGTGCTGTGTAGTGCATTTACCCTGAAAGCAAGGGAGGGAGGGAGGGAGGGAAAAGGACCGGCCTGTTCTTCCTGGTGAAATAGTTCAGGCAGCTGCTGAGCCTGGGTGACCTGCTGGTCTGGCAGGTTTGGGGGAGGGGGGAGGGGGGAGGGGATGTGTCTGTCTGGGGGGCACAGGAGCCCCTGGGAAAGCATTCCAGTTTGGAGAAAAGTGTATCCTCAAGAATTGGCCTAGATATGGTCAGTTTGCCTGGACAAGACTCCCCAGACTTAAAGAGGAGGAACAGCCAGAGGTCTGCAGCGGTCATATCTCACTCAGATTTGTCCCTTTGTCCAGTGCCTGACTCTCTTCAACAACTGAATTTGTCCCATAGAAAAAGCAGAATGGAGCCGGGCGTGGTGGCGCACGCTTGTAATCCCAGCATTCGGGAGGCTGAGACCGGAGGATCCAGGTTCGCGGCCAGCCTCAGCTACCTAGTGAGGCACTCCGCAACTCAGTGAGACTCGGTTTCAAAATAAAGAATAAAAATAGGGCTGGGGGTGTAGCTCGGAGGTAGAATGCCCCTGAGTTCAATCCCCAGTACCGCAAAAAAAAAAAAAAAGAAAAGAAAAAGCAGAATGGAAGCCCGGCATGGTGGCACACACTTGTAATCTCAGTACTTGGGAGGCTGAGGCAGGAGGATAGCAGGTTCAAGGTCAGTCTCAGCAATTTAGTGAGACCCTATTTCAAAATACAAAATGAAATAGGGCTGAGAGTGTAGAATGCCCCTGGGTCCAATCCTCAGTACCACATACACAGAAAAATATAAAGAAAGAAAAAGAATGGGACGGGTATAGTGGCACATGCCTGAGGATCACAGGTTCAAGGCCAGTCTCAGCAACTTATGGAGACTCTGTCTCAAAACCAAGCAACCAACCAAACATAAAATAAATAAATAAATAAAGTAGAATGGGTGGCTTTCTCAAAGCTCGGGGAGGTGCTGAGGCTCAGGCTTGGACACCATGTGGAGAAGCATCACACTTTTCCTGGGACTTGTGGCACCAACGACCCAACCCCAGAGAACAGTGCCCCTGTGGCACCTCTCGGGCAGCCCTGTTCACCGTCATGGTGGGGTGCAGGAGCAATAACAGCAGAGCCTGGCCAAGGTGCAGAGCCGGGTAGGATCTGACAACAGGCCCCAGGTGGGTCATGGGGCAGGGCAGGTCCCACCACCCAGAGGACAGGGACACCAGCCCCGCTTGGCTAGCGTGTCCCTCGGGGAGAACTAGACCAGGCATGATGGAGAGGTGCCGCTGTGCAGGTCCAGGGCACGGCTTGACAAACGGGCACAGCTGTCTGCAGCCTCCACGGCTCTGAGGCCAGGCGCCTGTGGACAATGGCCCCCAACACCAGGGAAACCCCAGAGGTCAGCCAGGTGTGCAGAGAAAAGGGTGTGTGTCGGGGGCGGGAGTTCGTCAAGATACCCCGATCAGAACAAACATTCTTCAACTAAAGAAAACCATAAAGAAGAAAACAGAAATCACGGTAACCTGAGCATTTGACCTTCGAGTCTCAGAAGATCTGATGATGCCGAGTAAAAGCAGACCCCGAGGGGCACGTCGTGAAAGACCTCCACTGGTGACACGGAGGCCTTTCCCAGAGTGGAGCCGGCCACTCCCTCCGGAAGCTGCAGCCCTGCAATTTATGTGAAAAAGTTACTGCTTAGACTCAGCAACTCCATTTCTCTTATTAGATTCCTGGGGCTCAGGGTCCCTGAAAATCCCCCGGGGCCTTGGAAAACCATTCACCAAGTGGGAGTCATCGGAGAGTGTTTATTGAGAACTTTCTCTGCTCCATTCTTATCCTCAGGAGAAACAACAACAAACATCAGTGTGTCTAAAGAAAAAACAAGTGATGGTGTCCCTCCCCTGTGCCTGCAGGGCCAGCTCCTCTAACCCCCCAGCTGTCCCTCCACTCGAAGCCGCCTCCCCTTTGGCACACAGTCAGGTCATGGGACGCTTCTGCTGCCTGCGGGGGCCCGGTTTAGGTTGTTTCCTTCCTGGAGTCGTTCCCAGCAGAGGCCCCTTCGCCGTCCTCCTCTTCGTCCTGCCTGCTGCAACATCTCTTTTATTGGCTCTTCCCTTAAAGGTCCCAACAGATGACGGAAAATGATGGTAGTGGGGGAGGGCAATTAAAGCTTCCAGGATCTGAAGGACTGTAAGGTGTTAAAAGGTGGAGATGGCGGAGGAGGGGTATCTAAGGCCTCAGAGCAGGGAGGGACCCACCAATTAATCCTGCACCGTGTTTCAACCCATGTAAATGTCACTGCTTGCAAACGTCACACCTGAACATTGACGGAAAGCTGAGCCCTAAGAATTGGAACACTTCCCCTGAATAGGGAAAGGGCTAGAAACAGCTTCTGACCCCAGACATAAAAGCTTCAGCTATCCTTCAGGGTGAGTCCTTCTCTCCCTTCTGGTTTTCCTTCCTCCTGTCTCTCCTTCCCTTCCTTCCTTCCCTCCTTCCTTCCTTTTCTTCCTTCCTGCCTTCGTGCCTTCCTGCCTTCCTGCCTTCTGCATCAAAAAGGGCTTTTGAGTTCCCCAAAGGAAATGTAACCATTGTCGATGGGGAAAACTGTAACGTTATTCATTCAAAAAGGATTGTGTATAGATGTATCTGAATTGTGTCACCAAAGCTGCTGGGGATTTGTGGGCGTGGGGGTGACAGGAGGTGGGAGACAGAGGAAGGGAAGAGGACAGCGCAGGTAGGACAGGTGACAACACTATGCCTTAACTGTTGCCTGTTCCTGGGGTGACAGGATGTTCGGTGGGTTTTTCTTCAGGAATACAAAAATACCTAAGTGTCTATGCTAACAGATCATTGTAAACTGTTGTTCTGAAGTAATAAAAGAAGTTTGTAAAAAGTAAGAACATAGCCAGGCGTGGTGGCGCACGCACGCTTGTAATCCCAGCATTTGGGAGGCTGAGACCGGAGGATCTGGGTTCCAGGACCTCCACAGTAGACCAATAGCTCAGGAACTCCTTGGACCCCCTTTTGGAGACTCCCAGAAAAGTAACCAAGAGATTGAACACAGGGAGCAGGGGGCTTAGGGGTCTTCCTCACACTAGTAGGAGCTCAGAGTCATTGGTATTTGGAGTTTCAGTCAAAATAAATCTTTTTCTTTTTCTTTTTTTTCCCTCTTGGTACTGGGATTGAACCTAGAGGCATTCTGCCTCTGAGCTACACCGTCAGCCCTTTTTATTTTATTTTTATCTTGAAACAGAGTCTTGCTAAATTGATGAGGATCTTGCTATTTGCTGAGGCTGGCCTTGAACTTTTGATCTTCCTGTCTCAGCTTCCCAAGTACTGGGGTTACAGAATCACTTGGAGCACTGGGTAAAACCTAGATTGCTGGACCTTCAGCGTATCTGATCTCCGAGGTCTGGGGTGGAGTTGGAGAATTTGCCTTCTAGCAGGTGATGCTGCTGCTGCTGCTGTTCCGGGGACCATACTATGAAAACCATTGCCTGACACCATGAGTTTCCATCTCTGGTTGATTTCCAAGACACCTGGAGAGCTCCGTGTTAGTCAGCTTTCAATCACTGTAACAAAATATCTGAGCTAAATATACTTCAAAAGAGGAAAGGTTTTTGTTTGTTTTTTTGTTTGTGGTATTGGGGATGGAACCCAGAGGCATTCTACCTCCAAGCTACACCCCCAGTCCTATTTTTTTATTCTTTATTTTGAAACAGGGTCTCACTAAGTTGCGGAGGGCCTCACTAAGTAGCTGAGGCTGGCCACAAACCTGGATCCTCCGGTCTCAGCCTCCCAAGTACTGGGATTACAAGCATGTGCCACCACGCCCAGCTAGAAAGGTTTGTTTTGGTTCCCAGTTTCAGTCCACGATTGGTCAGCCCCATTGCTTTTGGGTCTGTAGTGATACAGCACATCATGGTGGGAGCAGTTGATGGAGGAAGCTACTCGCCTTGTGATGGCTAGAAAGCAGAGAGAGAGAGAGAGCGTGCTAGGAAGGGGCCAGGTTCCAATATCCCCTCCAAGGGCATACCCCAATGACCTAAGTCCCTCCCCTTAGGCTCCACCCCTTAAAGGTGCCACCACCTCCCAATAGCACCAGGGGCTGGGGACCAAGCCTTTTACACATGGAACTCTGAGGGAAACTCCAGATCCAAACTATAGCAAGCTCATTTAAGGGTACAGATTCTTGGGCTCCTCCACCAACATGCAAGACCAATGTCCCCCACACTGGGGCTGGCACCTGTGGTTTAAAATGCTCTTTGGGTAGTTCTGAGGCAGCATCTAGTTTAGGGCCTTGAGTTGAAAACCCACATGCTGGACTTATGGTTCTTAATTTTTATGGCCTCATAGGTCCTTTTAAGACTTTGATCATAAAGACTGACCTGTCTCCCCTCCCTCAAACTGCATATAGGCACAAAAGCATGGCACTCTATAGACTGTTGATAGAGCTTGCAGGGACGCCAGCGGAGAGCAGCAAAGCTGGAGAAAACGATCTTTGGCATCCTGACTTTAAGTAAAAAGTTAAACTTTATAGAGAAGTTGAAATTGTTCAAATACCACCTGTTCACGGGGAAGCGGTACATGACGTGTATGTAGTTTAAAGGTCCCTCAGAAAGTCCTCTCTTTCTAGGCACTGTGGAGCACATCTGTAATCCCAGTACTTAGGAGGCTGAAACAGGAGGATGGCAGGTTCAAGGACAGCCTCAGAAACTTAGTAAGATCCTTGTTTCAAAATGAAAAATAAAATTAGATGAGCATATAGTTCAGTGGTAGAGGGCCCTGGCGTTTAATCCTCAGTAACACACACACACACACACACACACACACACACACACACACCCTCTTGTTGCCTCAGCAACTTAGCAAGATCTTCAGCAACTTAGCAAGACCCTTTCTCAAAATAAAAAACAAAATAGGGTTGAGGATGTAGCTCAGAGGTAGAATGGCCCTGGGCTCAATCCCCATTAACAACAACAACAAAAAAAGTCTTTTCTCCACCAGAACAAGACACTTGATCCCCAATCTGTGTGTGACACTTATAACTGCAATAAAAATTTCTTTCACCAGAGTAAGTTCAGCAAAGATTTATTTTAAAATATATAAACAAACAGGCTATGTGATTCCAAACTCTGTCTATTTTCCCCTTCCATTATACCACAAGTACCAAGCTAGGCAGATCTTTAGTTATTTAATAACTATGATTAAGTTGTTGAACTGTAATCAAAGGATGTAATTTGAAAAACAAAATGATTGTGTTCACATTCCCAGCTCTGCGCTAAAGGGAAATCTAAAAGAAAGAGCCTTGTATTCTGGTCACAGGGAAAAGGACTCCAGGTCAGGGAGCAGCTAGAAACAATCAGGGATGAAAGGAGGAACCACAGCCTCATGTCCAAGTGCGGCCTGGGACGCCTGGCAGGGGGAGGCTGGGAATGAAGGCCGGAGAGGGTTGATGGGCTGGAAAAGCAACTTTTTTTTTGAACTGGGGATTGAACCCAGGGGCATTCTACCTCCAAGCTACACTCTCAGCTCTTGTTCTATTTTATTATTATTATTTTTTGTTTTGAAACACAGTCTTGGTAAGTTGCTGAGACTGGCCTCAAACCTTTGTTTCTCCTGTCTCAGCCTCCCAAGTACTGGGATTATAGACCTGCACCACCACAACTGGCTTGGAGAAGTAACTTTTTTTTTTTTGGCGGTACTGGGGATTGAACCCAGGGGCATTCTACCTCCGAGCTACTCCCCCCCTCTCCAGTCCTATTTTTTATTCTTTATTTTGAAACAGGGTCTCACTAAGTTGCAGAGGGCCTCACTAAGTAGCTGAGGCTGGCTACAAACCTGTGATCCTCCTGTCTCAGCCTCCCAAGTACTGGGATTATAGGTGTGCACCACCATGTCTGGTTTGGAGAAGTAACTTTAAGTGTGTCTTTTCCTCTTGCTAAGTCTGAGGTTTCTGGTCCAGGCAATAAGAAGGTGAGAACAGACCCCCCCAAAAGCCCTTCCAGCTCTGAGTTCCACGACTGTCCAGAGGAATCCATAAGTAAAAGCTCTGAGGATGGATGAGCCACAATGAATTCACTTGTCCAGGAGTCCTGACTGCTCAGAGCAGTAAATGCATTCCAGGGGATTAAAGCGGACCAGCTAAGACTTCTAAAATGCTACAAAGATTGAACATGTTGCCACGAGCCCTGGCAGCCATTGTAGATCCGATCCCAGAGGAAGTAGGTGGTAGTGTGATTAATTCAAACTGCAGAGCGTGGAGCAAGGAGTGGGTAGGAGCCTGAATGCTGGCTGTGTATTTTCTGTCAGTGTCTACCCAGACCCGTCCTCCACTCTGAAGGACCTCTGAAGATTAACTGCTAAGGGGGATCGGAGAGTGGGGAGAAAATGAGATGGGGTGTTTATTCTTCCCCTAGCTTCTTCCTGCCTCCCTGAGTTTGGGCTCTGGCTGCCTTCTGCTCCTTTTGGGGAGCCCTGGCCCCACCAGTTCCCTGCCATCATCTCTCCTGGCCTCGCTTCCTGATATAGCCAGGCTTTGGGTGCTGTTTCTCTGCTATTGCCAAGAGAGAAAAAAAAAATACAGGATGCCGAGGTACATCTGCATTTCAGGTAAGTAATGAATAAGATGCTTTTTAGTTTAAGCATGTTCCAACACCTATCATACCTGTAAGTATCTTACCCTAAAAAATGATTCATTGTTAATAGGAAGTACAAATTTAACTTGCCATCTCTGGTAGCCCTGCCTCAGTCCCCTTAAGCCAGCCCCCAGTTGGTCCTTTATTAAGCCTTCCAGCACAGCCTTTGCCAACAATTACATTTTGTGTCATTTCTGACTCACACATACTGAGACTCGTGTGTGTGTGTGTGTGTGTGTGTGTGTGTGTGTGTGTGTGTGTTGCTGGGGATTGAACGTAGGGACATTCTACCTCCGAGCTACACCCCAGCCCTTTTTACTTTTTGTTTTGAAACAGGGTCTTGCTGTGTTGCTGATGCTGGCCTCAAACCTGTGATACTCCTGTCTCAGCCTCCCAAGTACTGGGTTTACAGGTGTGTGCCACCATGCCTGGCTATACTGAGACTTCTGGTTCCCACTGAAATTCTCGGTGTGTCAGTGCGCTGCCTACTACCTGAGGGTGAGCCCATGCCAGGCTCCCAGCCCCAGGTGCCCAGGTTCATCGGCACGTACTGCCTCCTCCAGCCATACTGCCCAGAGACCCTCGCATGCCAGCCAAGAGGCACTGGATCTCTGCACAGGGCGGAGCCCAGCTAGACTGTGCCTGAGAGCCAGCTGAAGCTGGCCCAGCGCCCCCTTCCCAACCCTGGCCCTAGTGCATGTGCAGAGACCCTCGCCTTGGGCACCAGAAGCATTAGAGCTGGAGACAGCCCCGGGCAGTGGAACAGCCCAGGATTTGCACCAGGCCAACTTGGCATTTGAATCTGGGCCCTGATATTCTGATATTCACCGACTGGTGGCTGTGACCATGCTCTAAGACTAAGTTTCCCCATCAATAACTTGGAGATATATTTACTGTAACCCCTCGGGTCGCTGGGAGGAGTAGAGGTCACCTGTGTAAAAATTATGGCACAGAAAAGGTGTTCCCCAAACAGTAATGCTTATAATTAGAGTGCATTGCATATGTCTGTCTCCCCCGTGAGGCTGAGCCCCTCGAGGCCAGGAAGAACACGTGTCTTTCCCTCATTGTCTTCTAAGGATCTGGCCCAGGGGCTGGCGAAGGACGGCACTCAGAAATGTCAATGGGGCGTGAGTGCAACTGAGTTGACCATCTGACCAAGGTCACAGAGTGGGCAGAGTGGGTGCGTCACTTCGAGTTCAGCTTCTGCAAAGGAAGAGCTCCTGTGAGAGGATGGACTCTGCCCTTCAAAGGCCTTGAGCCTTTGTACCTTTGAAGGTACAAAGTTCAGAGTTAGCGCTGCCCGCTGCCCGCCACCACTTGATGACTTTCTCGCAGCTCTCACACCCCCTCCCTTTCATGTGCTCGTGACCCAGCTGCACTGGTGCGTTAAGTACAAGCTTTACTATTTGTCATGTGACCTAGCACTGGAGGTAGACTGGGGCAGGGGCCTCCCTAGAGGCGGCATTCAGACCTATGTGCAGCCCTGGACCCTCCTGTTCTTTTAGAAGTGCCAGAATCGCTCCTTTGGACCGCAGCCTGGCAGAAGCAGCTGGTCCTGGCTGGTTTCTCCAGGACCATAACTGGCTCATCAGCACCAGGATGCCTTGGCTAGCAGCCCAGGGGGATGAGGTGGATTGCAGAGGGGATGGGGCTGAAGAGGCCCATTCAGGAAGTTCCGCAGTACAGTTCCCAGGTGACTAGGGGCTTCTGAGGACCCTGGGCCCACGGCCGAGGCTAGCCAACTTCTGGTTTGGCAGAGGGCTAGGTGTAGTCTGTCACAGGCCACCCGCACAAGTCTCATCTGGGCTTTTCAAAATAAACACATTTAGCAACACCCGGCCACACAAAGACAAGAGTTCCTCCTGGCCTCAACCCTCCAGGGGACCCCATGTTCCCACCTTGCTGAAGTCAGAGGCTTGGAGCCAGAACAGGCCAGGCCACGGGTAAACCATGAACACAGAGCATCAGAACTGCCTTACAGAGCTGGCATAAGCCACAGGCTCATTTCCTAGATGCTGTTCTGCAGACAGGCAGGAAGAGGGAGTGGAATGCCTCCATAGAACTTCCCGAGTAACCCCGTCAGAGGTTGAGCATTTAAATGTCAGGACACGGTCTGGAGGAATAATCAAAGCTAGGGAATGCACAGGACGGATTTCCTGATTGCATTAAACGCGTGTTGTTTTTCTTTCTGCTCAGTGGATAATAGCTTGTTAGGAAGAGCTGATCGAATTCCAGGCAGGATCTCAAGAGCTGTTTTCTCTGCATGTCTGAGTTGCAGAGAAAGATCAGTTGCTCTCGTAGATGGGTGTGGGACCCACGCAAGTCGAGAAAGTGCTTCAATAAGGTCAAGACTCATAGAGGTCACTGGGGGAACGGGGATGTTCTGAGGACGTTTTTGAGGCTGACATTCAGGATAAGAGGTTAACATCTGTTGTAAAGTGGACAGGAGCCATGACAGATCTTCTGAGTTCTCCTCATTTGGGTAGTTTTTTTTTTTTTTTTTTTTTTTTTAGCAACAAGCTATCTCTCAAGGGCCACCTGTGAGAAGCCCTGGGCCCTGGGCTCAGGTGTGACTTCAGCTCTGAGGCTATCACTGGGGGGCGACGCCATGACTGCAACAGAAACAGCCACCCCCCGCCCAGCCCTCTCCCTGCTGTGCACTGCAGGTCTGTGGGACCCCCCAGGGGTCCAGCAGCTTCTTGGAGAGGCGCACCACATCATTCTTCGCAGGTGCAAGGACCCGGCATGGCCTCCCGGGCTTGTGTGAGGCAGGGCCTTGGAGGTAAGCGAGTCTCCCACCAGAGTGTGCGTTCCCTCTCTCCGCAGTGCCCTCTCCCTCCCTGCTCTTTCACACTGGGGTGTTGGTTAGATTCCACTCACCCCCTTTCTCTGCCGTCATCGGCCCTGGGATCCCGAACAGCCAGGGGAACTTTACACCTTAGCCACCTGCAACTGGAAGCTGAGAGTCTGCCCACTTTCTAACTGGAAGTCACTCCAGCCCCAGGTCGGTCCTCAGTTGTCACCTCCTCTGCGTGATCTCCTTCCCTTAGCTGAATTAATTATGGCTCATGCTTCCTCAGTGTCTGGGGACAGATCATATTATGTAAGTTAGTGGTTTGCCTGCGAAACTCCATCTTCCCACCCTACTGCCAGCTCTGACAAGACAGAGAGTTCTTCAGGGACAGAGACCATGTGTCACTTACTGTTCAGTGTAAGTGTAATGAAAGAGAGAATTAATAAGTAATTTTCACTTAGACTGGAAAACAAAACTAAGTTTAGTTGTAAGGTAGGTTGGGTAAGGCAAGCCAATATTTTCTAGATGTTCAACGAGCATGGGTTACAAAACGTGCCTCAAGTTTTGTAACTGAGTTTTGAATCTGTCAAGGCCCAGAAGTCAGCCAGTCACTTTCCTCTGCCTTTCCTGAAAACCAGTGGAAACCAGTAATATTCTAGGGTCACCAGTGGTCAGGGACCTTACTTCAAAGGCGTTTCCTTTGCTGAGATGACTTAAATAAACAAAAGAAACATTTGATCTCAAGTGAGGAGAACTTGGCTGAAATTTACGCTCTATCAGTCATAGCTGGGTGACCCTCAGCAATTGACCGAAGCTCTCTGTCCCCAGTCTCCTCATTTGCAAGAGCAATTAAGTACAATAATAAATTCAGAAAACCTCTATAGTTGGAGAACCCATGCCCCGGAGGAATTTTGAGAACAGGAGCCCAGTAAGTTAAGGTCCCCATCAGATACTAGCACCAGGGTCTTGGACTTCTCAGCTTCCAGAATTGTAAGACATAATTTTTTCTTCATAATAGACCCAGCCCATGGAATTCTGTTATAGCAGTGAAAACAGACTAAGACACAGGCCTTCAATGGATTGGGGAGAGCCATCTGCTTAACTCAAGCCCACCGATTCCAATGCTGATCTCTCCTGGAAAGACCCTCATGGACATGCCCAGAAATATTATTTAACTGGCTATCTGGGCATCTTTTGGCCTGGTCAAGTTGACGAGTAAAAACAGCCATCACATTAGGATGGGGCTGACTTGGGCAGGGGTATATGGGCAGAGAGAATTACAAATCCCCCTCCTTCCACTCAAAGCCTGACTCACCAGACTCCCCATCCTCCCTAGAGCATGGTAAGAGGATTGGGGCACCTCAAGTTTCCCAGTAGATACCTAGACTTTAGTACTGAAGGGATCTTGCTCCAGCCAAATAAGAATGAGCTTTGAGTTGCAGCATTGGGACCTGACACACATGTGTTTCCTCCCTACCTGAGTGTCTGGGTGGTGAGGAAAAAGTTGCTGCAGAAAGAAAAAAAATTTTTTTTTTAAATAGAGTTAATCCTTTATTAAGCTTTCAAAACTCTGGGAGCAGGGGTGGGAGAGGAGAAAATGTCACATTCTCAGAAGATCCTTAAAACAGGCGTTCATACTAGTTTAATAAGCCAGGTTATTACGAGTCTTATATTCCATGATGTTCACTTGAACAGATAGTCCAGAACAAAACCTGCACCCACAAGATGTGTAGAAGTGGGAAAGACCAATGGAGAATTTTCTCCCAATACTATGCACGTATGTTAAATCACACTTGTTAATTACATTTTTTTTGTGTGCCTGACATATTAGTATATGATAAAGATATTTCAAGATCTGTCCCCATTGTGGTCAGTTATAACTCTCTTGTCTTTGCTTTATATATTTTGAAGCTATTTAACTAGGACCTGTATCAACTTTAAATAGGTCCCGTACCAAGACATATAACAATGGTTATATCTCCCCAGTGAATTGGACCTTTTTGCCATATGTCATGACGCTCTTGTATCCTTTGTAAATAGCATGCAGCTGGATTTTTTTCTAAGTTGATAATCTTTTTTTTTTTTTTTCCCCTGTGGTACTGGGGATTGAACTCGGGGGCATTCTACCTCCAAGCTACACCCCCAGCCCTATTTTTTATTCTTTATTTTGAAACAGGGTCTCACTAAGTTGCGGAGTGCCTCACTAGGTAGCTGAGGCTGGCCCCAAACCTGGATCCCCTGGTCTCAGCCTCCCAAATGTAATGTTTTGTTTTGAAACTAGGTTGCTGAGTCTCACTAAGTTACTGAGGCTGTCCTTGAACCTGCAATCCTCCGGTCTCAGTCTCCCAAATGCTGGGATTACAAGAGTGCGCCACCATACCCGGCTCTAAGTTGATATATCATCTTGAGTATTTAATAAGAAAAAGTAAGAAAAATAAGTTCATCATGGTTTTGATACATTTAAACTTTCCTTTTCCTTTTTAATTATAAATTTAAACATCTTTCTTTGTGTTATCTGCCCCGTTGCTCTGCTTTTCTCCCCCTTTTATTTTCTTTTTTATCTCCTGTCTTACCTGTGATGGTTTCTTTATATACGTTTGAGAGACCAGAAAGAAACTTTCAAAAGAGAATTAGAGTAAAAGGAAATGGGTTATAATGTTCACTAAGAAGAAAACAATACTTATTCTAATAAACCCCTAACTTCCTGGGACTTCCAAGGGGCAGACAGACAAGTATGCAAGGAAGCTGCTTCCCACTGGTGACAGGGACCATGAATACATTACGGAGGGTGATAGGAGAGAGAGACTGAGTCACAGTGTGAAGCTACTTTAGAGAGACTGGGAGAGACCGTTTCTCTGAGCCGAGATCTGCAAAGGAAGGAGACCAGCTAGAGAAGAATCAGGAAAAGAGGTGAGGGTGGTCCAGGCAGAAGGAACCAAAGGCAACAGGAGGAGATTGGAGTAAACTTGGCTTGTTGGCCAACATAACAGAGTGGAGGCAGGGCGGCTGGATGGGAAGGAGCGAGGCAGAGGGGTACTGGAGCAGGACGGGGAGTGCAGGAAGGCAGAACCCAGGACACAAAGAGGCTTGGAGGCTGTGATAAGGAGTTTGGATTTGAATAAGGGACATTTCATGATCTGATTTTTTAAAATTAATTAATTTATTTTTTTAGCACGGATTTTTTATACATTTCTTGAGTACAACAGGGTTACATAGACATTTATGACCTATCAATGATTGTCAGATCACAAATAGCACCACTTCTTCGTTTTACACGTATTGCCCACATTCTTAACATAGCCTGGTAAAGCAAACTTTCTAGGGTCATAAAACCATACTCCTTTAGGGTCATATATTTACTTTCTAAGAAGTAGGAGGATCTTTCATCTACGCATCCTAGGGGCATGATTTTTTTTTTAACTTTATTATTCTGTAAGGTGAACAATTCATCTCAGATTGCATAGAATTTTCTCGATTTCACCACTAAAAGTCGTACGTTCTGGGGAACACCTCCCTGAGAAAACTGGTCACCCTAAGTGTATCACGCGTATGACTTTTCGTCCACATTTAGGTCTTTAGGAACTATCATTATTCCTGGAAGCTCAGTCTAACTCTGCCTAATCTCCTTCCTTGCTAAAATGTCATTTCTGAGACTTCTTCTCCTTCCCTTTTCAGGACCACAAAGGAATCCTTGTTTGGCCCTCAGACATTGGGGGAAGGGCCTCTCGTTGGCTTGGTGACAGTAGGCGTCCTGATCATCAAGACTAGTGTGATCCAATTATGACTCTGCCTCAGATGCAGGTGAAATTCCCTTCCTTGGTTCCCCAGGCCGCAAACTCTCTGATCCGGGCACCTCTGAGGCCTCTTACCTGGACCCTTGCCTGGGCTCCTCACTGCTCTCTGGAGCCATGGAATTCTCTCCCTTCCCAATTTGGGAAAATCTCATCCCATCCAGACACACATTTTCTCCCCCTATGCGCATCAGGGCACCTGGCCAAAAGCCATCTCTGATGCAGACTTCTGCAAATGCAGAGACACCATAATATCTGCTTTATAGCCTTTCTATAACTCCAGGAATGTGAGATTATAAAGCCTGTTGATCTGCTTGGAAAATGATATAGGAGGGGGGAGTGAACCCAGAAGGGAAAAATAGAGAACTTTTTATGAATATTTTTCTGCCACTGGCAAAAGCAGAGAGACAAATCAGGAAGCAATTGCATACTCTGGGTAACAAGATGGTGGCCCAGATTAGAGAGATGGCCTCAAAGATGGAGAGAAAGGGCACTCATGAAACAGACTTTGGAGGCCACCCATGCTGATGGGAGTAGGAGACAGAGGACAGAGGTGCCCAAGGATGCTTCGGCTTGAATAGTAAGATAAAGAACATCTGAGCGAATTGGAGCCTGGGGCGTTTACCCACATGCAGACAAGACCGTGCAACCTTACTGCTGCCTCCAATGGGAAAGCTCGACAGGGATGTGAAACTGAGTCGCCCATCTGGGGACTTCTTTGTGTTTTGTCCTGCCGAGCACCTGGCTGGAGTCACCCCAAAAGCTGCAGGAGGGGTGTTCCCACAAGGACCCTAGAACATTCGGAGATGGGGCCTGATGGGATTCCAAAGAGAGAGGCACTAATCTCCGGGTTGAAGACTGTATTAGGGGAACCTGCTTGCTAAGGGCCCTGGTACACCCTCAGGACAGACGCTGAGAGGAAGGGGGGCTCTACCTAGGCGTGTCTGCAGCGCAGCCTCAGGGTGCGGGGTTGATAGGAGAGTTTAAGGAATTCTGGCTCAGGGCCAGGGCCGGCTTCTTTCAGGGCTGTGGGTAGCAATCTCAACCTCTTTATCAGCGCCTGGGAATGTTCAAGGCCCTGGCTTGGGCTTAAGCGTGCTGGGAAAAGCCACCTGCAGGTGGCTGGGTCACAGAACGGTCAAGGCACTCTGTGATTTTTATACGTAACACTGAAAGAAGTCGGAACTGGGGTGGCGGGGGAAGGACCCTACACCCTGACTTGGGGGTGGGGGCAGGTGTTCAAGTCATCGCTGGTGGTTTTACAGCGGCAGCTCTAGGCGGCCTGGAGTGTGACGGCTAACCACTGACTTGAGCAGGTGAAGCCACAGGCTCGACTTTTCTCAGACTACACAAAAATGTGCTGAAGCCTCTTAACAGAGCTCAGGGAATACATGAGAATTTAGTTTGGGGCTACAATTAAAAAAAAAAAAGAAAGAAAGAAAGCCAGGCGTGGTGGCTTGTAATCCCAACATTTGGGAGGCTGAGACTGGAGGATCCGGGTTTGCGGCCAGCTTCAGCTACTAGTGAGGCCCTCTGCAACTTAGTGAGACCTGGTTTCAAAATAAAAAATAAAAAATAGGGCTGGGGGTATAGCTCGGAGATAGAATGCTCCTAAGTTCAATCC
>PVLC010033809.1:0-17086 GCA_004027655.1 Graphiurus murinus | reverse complement strand
GCAGGGCCTTCGGGCTGCTGACAATGACCCCACGGCACCCCCCTACGACTCCCTGCTGGTCTTCGACTACGAGGGGAGCGGCTCCACGGCGGGCTCTGTCAGCTCCCTGAACTCGTCCAGCTCTGGGGACCAGGACTACGACTACCTGAACGACTGGGGCCCCCGGTTCAAGAAGCTGGCGGACATGTACGGGGGCGGCGAGGAGGACTAGCTGGCCTCCCGCCCTCCGACCCAAACGAGAGCCGCGCTCGGAGCCGGGGCCGGGGAGCAGGACGTCTGGAGGCCCTCCCCGCGTGGAGCTGTCTCGCATGAACACTGGCCGCCAGGCACCCGCCACCTCAGTCGCCACCTACCGCGAAGGGAGAGCCGGAGGCACTGTCCCAACTCGAATTCCCTGGAACAGAAGCACTGTTTAAAAAAAAAAAAAAAAAAAAACGAAAGTGCCTTTTGGTACAAGTGTCAGATCCCCGAAACTCAGGAGTGACTGAAGGAAGGGATGGCCCAAGGTCCCCACCCACCCACCCAGGCCGGCAGCGGCCGCCCGGCCATTCCGGCCAGTCCCGCCTCCGCAAAGGCAGCGGCAAGCGGCGGAGAGAACGAGTCCTTCTTCTTCTTCTTTTTTCTTTTGGTCTCTTATTAAGAAAAAGAAAGTGGGTAACTTGTTTGGAAAAAGAGCTTGGGGCCCCAGCCCCAGCCGCCTCTTCTGCTCCCAGCCAGGGCTCTCCGGGCCAGCGGGGAGGCCGGGGCTCCGGGCAGCAGAAGCCTTGACCGCCGGCGCCAGGCTGCGCGGCTGTGGCTTTCCCCTGCCTCCGCAGCCACCCGCCTCTCCCAGATGCTGTAAATAGCTGGGGCAGCGGGGGTCCCAGGGACAGCCCCAGGCGCTCCCTTCTCTGTCCCTAGCCACCCCAGCGGCCCCCAGTGCACGAGAAGGACACCCTTGGGCCAGTTGTCACCCCCAATGCCAGGGAGGTTCCTTCGCCCTCAGCCCAGGACAGTGTGTGTGCAAGAAGCCATGGCGTCCTGCAGGGCCCCGGCACAAAGTCCCCACCCCTCAGGATAGGACTCCAAGGGGCCCGTCGGAGGCCCAGGAACACAGCTCAGCCTGAGCCCCGGATACTCCTGACACCGACATCCGTGCAAATGGCAGGGGCCACGCCCACTCGAGGCTGGACTGGCCGCCTCTCGGCGATGGCGCAGGCCTGGGACCAGCACCACCTGTGCGCACTCCAGCAGCGCTCGGCCTCCCTGGCCTCTGACCTGAGCTCCTGACACCGGTGAACTGCTGTGGACTGCAAGGACCTGCGCCAAGTGCTCCCGTCTGTCCACAGACACCCCCGGGTACACACGCCAGAAACCGGACACCCCCTTCCCTTCGGACCCACCCACGTCTGCACTGCGTGGCTGGTGTTACCTCTCCCTGGGTGGCCTGACTCCGGGCAGACTGGGTGGGGCGGTCAGTTCTGCGGACGTATCGGAGGACACCCCCCTGCGGCCCTCCGGGGGTGGGGGGAGTGGACAGTTGCCTTTTCACAGGAGAAGAAAACAGCCACGAGCCTATGTCTGGGTGCCAGGGCGTCTGGGCCAGGGCCGCAGGCAGGCCCTCGAGGGGCAGCCTGGGGGTGGTCAGCTGTCTGGGTCACCCAGGCTGTCACCTTGTGCTCCCCAAGGAAGAGGCTGAGGGTGCCGGGGTGGGGAGGACTCGGTGTGGGAGCTGCCTTGGGCAGAGGCATCCCAGTACTGATGAAGAACAGGCCTCATGGAGCCCAGCCCACGCCTGCTGGGGGCAGGAGGGGATTGACCCCGAGGCCTCTCCCCATCACTAAAGTAGTCCCCTTTCCAAACAGCTCTGGCCTCAAAGACACACCCGAGTCGACTCCTGGGGTCCCGAGTCGTGGGTGTATGCTATTGGACATCAGGGTTCTCCCCGAAACCAAACTCCCCCTCACCTGGGCCCTCCTCAGAGGTGAGCTGGGTTAGAAGCTTGTTCTGCCTGTTCTGACCCCTCCCGTGCTGCTCTGGGAAGGAGAGACAGGCCACGCGTGCTTCTCAGAGCCCCCCTCTCCCGTCAGCCAGTCCAGAGGCCAGGAGTCCCCAAGCCCAAGCTGTGCTATGCAAATCGCCCTGGGCCAGCAGCCAATGAGGATGGTTCTGAGTGTCTGGAGGCGGGGCCACTGGGGAGATGGCTAGGGGTCAGGGCTGGGGGGCGGGGCATGAGGGCTGGAGTTTTCTGGTTTTGTTCTTTGGACAGGTCATCCTTCAGTGGAGGTTCCGAGCCCAGGAACGCAGTGGGTTATTTGAAGTATGCACATGCTGTGGAGCCTAGGCGGCTGGGAACTCTTCTCTAAATCCGCAGGCCTCCTTGGGTTTCTGGGACCAGTGCTGCGGTGTCTCACCTGCTCTGGGCTCCTCCTCTCTCCCGGCCCCTCGCGCTCTCCCACTGCCAGGCCCTTCGAGTGCTCCCTAAACCCCGTGGGCTGAGGCCTCGGCACCAACTGGAGGGATGTCCGTGGGGGCTTCTCGTGACAGCTGGACACCCCAGTCAGCCCCAGGAGACAGAAACACGGGGTTCCCACACCAGACCCATCTCGGAACCGTGTTCCGAGGCCAACGAGTTAGCATTAGCCAAGCATACAAACAGTGTCAAACGTCTCTTCTGTAGCTTGTAGGTACGGCATGTCTGTGGTCAGGGCCTTGGCCGGCAGAGTGCAGGGGCACGGTTTGGTTTCTTTAGGGAATTTTTCTTCTGCAAACAGGGGAAACCTGCACTGCAGGGTGGTACCAAGAACCCCCTGGCCTTGGTCAGCCTCGGCACCCCGCCTCCTGGCCCGCAGGCTTTCTCTTTCTTGTGTCTTTCAGCACATCCAAAATGTTAGGCCTCCCGCCGCCAAAGTCTCAGCTAACAGCCCACCGTCTGGCCCTCAGAAAGGCCTGTGTCCCTAGCGTGAGTGCGTGGTCTACCCAGACGACAACTCTGTTCTCTCCAAGGTAAAAAGTTGGGGGAAGGGAGTCTCCATTTCCATTGATGCTAAAAGGAAAAAACACCAAAAATCAAAACCAGATCTCCCATGCACAGAGCGCCCTGTGGAACGGCGCACAGCAACGTGGGTACCCAGCAGGCATTGCTCCGTACAGCTGGTCCAGCGGGAACCACCTCTGTGTATACTTGGAACGCATTTTACCTTTGCTTTCTCTCCTTTTTTTTTTTTTTTTTTCATTCTGATTTTCGTTTTGCATGTTCCTTTCTGAAAAATGGACAAAATGTGTAGCAGCCCGCATGACCGTGGCTGTTCTGGGAAAGATACTGGAGTATGATGTATCCCCGCCGCAACTCGAGGGTTGCGCAGTTAGACAAACGTTCCAACTTTTTTTGTAATCGTCAACAGCACAACTATTTTGTATTGTTGTTTGTATCATTTTGTACCGAAAAAAAAAAAAGGAAAAAAAAAAAAAGGGAAGAGAGTCAATGTTTTCCATGTGTTTTTAGTGCCAGACGGTCTTGGTTCCGAGAGGAATAGCAGCTTTGCAGACTTGTCATGTGCTGGAGTGGAGTCAGGCATTGGCACGCAGCTCCACGGGGGTGAATAAAGTCCCCTTTTAAGACGTCGGCCTCAGCCTGGCTTGTCTTTCTTCATGTACTCTCGGAGCTGATGGTGATCGGGCAGCTGGCGACAAACAGGGCAACTGGTGTCATCGGTGGGATCCAGGATATGTCCCAGGCAGTGTGCCAGGCTCTGGGGAAAAGACAGGAATGAAGTCGAGTCCTTGTAGCCTACGTGTAACTATTTTCAAGTTTTCAGACCAAGCTGGGCATGGTGGCACCCACTTATCATCCCAGGACTTGGGAGGCTGAGACAGGAGGATCACAGGTTCGCAGCCAGCATCAGCAACTTAGGAAGGCCCTCTGAAGCTTAGTGAGACCCTGTTTCAAAATTAAAAAAATAAGCTGGGTGTGGTGGTACTTACTTGTAATTCCAGTACTTGGGAGGCTGAGACAGGAGGATTGCAGGTTTGCAGTCAATCTCAGGAATTTAGTGCGGCCTTTCACAACTTAGACTATGTTTCAAAATAAAAAATAAAACAGGGCTGGGGGTATAGTTCATAGGTAGAATGCCCCTGGATTCAAGCCCCAATACCACAAAAATAAACAAGTAAATAAATTTTAAAAATAGGGCTGGGAATATAGCTCAGAGGTAGAATGTCCCAGGTTCAAGCCCCAATACCACAAAAATAACAAATAAATAAAATAAATTTTAAAAATAGGGCTGTGGGTGTAGCTAAGAGGTAGAATGCTCTTGGGTTCAGTCTCCAGTAACACCAAAAAAGAAAAAAAAGAGTTCAGAAATTATAAATCAAGCCAGGCGTGGTGGCACATACTCATAAACCCAGTATTTGGGAGGCTGAGACAGGAGGATCTCAGGCTCGTGGCCAGCCTCAGCTACTTAGTGAGGTCCTCTGCAACTTAGACCCTGTTTCAAATTAATAAAAAATAGGGCTGGGGGTATAGCTCAGAGGTAGAACCCCCTGGGTTCAACCCCCAGTACCGCAAAAAATAAATAAATAAATAAATAATAAACAAAATATGCCCCTCCTTGATTCAGCAATAAATCAGCCTCTGTGACACCACGGAAAGCTGAGTCTTTCTCAGGCTTCTTGGAGCCAACATATGGCAGGCAGCAAAGGAGCCAGGCCCAGAGCCCTTCCCACCTTCCCACCGCAGCTCTGCCCGGCACCGCTAGGCGCCTGTGTGCCTGCGTGTGGATAACCTAGCTCCCACGCCCCAGGACGCAGCCTCACTTGCACCTCCACAGAACAGCATCCCTTGGGTCTTCAGATGGAGCCGGGTACAGTGACTCGAGAGGCTGAGACCGGGGGATTGCAAGGCCAAGGCAAGCCTGGGCAACTCAGTGAGAGCCTACCTCAGAACGAAGTAGAAAGGTCTGGCTGAGTGGTTGAGCACCCCTGGGTTCAATCCCCAGTACCATGGGGGGAAGGAAGGAAGGAAGGAAGGAAGGAAGGAAGGAAGGAAGGAAGGAAGGAAGGAAGGAAGGGAGGGAGGAAGGGAGGAAGGGAGGAAGAAAAGGAAGAAAGGAAGGAAAGGAAGGAAGGAAGGAAGGAAGGAAGGAAGGAAGGGAGGGAGGGAGGGAGGGAGGGAGGGAGGGAGGGTCACCCGTGCACCTGCAACCTGGGAGGAGCTGGAGGCAGACAGCAGTCTGAAGGGGCAAACACACAGCCCCTGACACCGTGGACTCCTCCCTTGGGGGGAAGTGCGGTCAAACAAATCCTCAAGCACACACACGCAAGCTCACACGTGTGCACCCGTGTACACGCACAGAAAGGCCTCTGGCCAGGGATGCTTTCCAGTGCAAGCCCTCCCTGGGCATGGCTGGCACCCACAGGTAAACAAGCAAACCCAGAGCCCGGGTCCACGGAGGCCAATGTCACCCGTGTGCCACCCTCCCTGCCCCCGGCTCCAGCCTCCTCGGTCCCGCAGGCAAAGCAATGGCGCTGCGATGTACAGCCCAAGCAGTCAGGACCTGCGCGCTGGCAGCCTCCACCTTCCCTTCCCTTCCGGGGGTGGGAAGCCCTCCTCAGCCCGAGGAGGCCGGGCTCCCAGCAGCTTCCTGGGCCTCGGCCGCCTGAGGGCCCCTCTCTAGCCGGGTCCCGCGCCACCGCCACACAGAGCCGTGTAGGCTGCAGCCTGTGCGTGTCCCTGCTGGGACCCTCTTCCTCCTGATGCATCGCCTTCCTGTGAAGAAGTCTGGGACAAGCTGAGCGCCCCCCTCCCAGGCCCTGGGGCTAGGGGGACCTCCTGGCCACCGAGGCATGTGTGGCCATGCCAGAGGAGACAGAGGCTGTGGGCTGGGGCACGGGCTGCCTTCCAGGTGGTACCCCCAGGGTACAACCTCCTAACTCGTGCCTGACTACAGGAAACTGGGCTGCCCGTCCACCCTGGCAGCCTGGACCCCAGCTCTCCTGGCCTCCAGAGCACCCTCACCTGGATGGACCTAGTCCAGCACCCAGATCAGGTGTGCCTGCTGGCAAGCTTGCCCCAACAAGGGTCCCTACCACAGCCACCACAGCAAGGACCTCCTCTCCCCCACCCCAACCCGAGGACAGAGCTGAGTGTCCCCGGGGGAGGAGCCCGAGGCAGGCAGGGCTTCATCGAGATGGAGGGGTGCCTCTAAGGGCAGCCAGAACCCTGGAGCTCCTCAGAGCTGGAGCTCATGGGCTCCTGGGCTCCCCTGCAGAGGGTGAGCCCCCAGGCCCTGCACCCACACAGCGGGCTTGGAGCCCTCTGACCCCTCGACTGGCCGGGTGATGTGTCCCAGCTGCCCCAGCTGCAGCCCCAAGTCCACGCTGAAGGGGCCCGCAGGAGCTCCCATCCCCCAGCCACATGGCCGTGACGAGTGGCAGTCAGACCTGAGCCCCAGGCTAGAACTGCGGCCCCTGGGGCTGCACCCTCCTTTGAAAGTGGGTCCTAGAGGCAGAGGGCTCAGGTCTAGGCACGGGGCAATGCCTCCCTCCCCTCCCCCACCGCAGGGCGGAGCTGGTTCTTCGGACTCCACCCCCTCCAGGACCCCAGCCTTTTCTTAGGCACAAATTTGCATCCACAATGACTTGCATAACAAAAAGGCACTCACTCGGTTAATTATGGGTACAGTTGATAATTGCAGGCACAATTAGCCACTTGCTAATTTTGAGGGTGCTGAGCAGCTAATTACATTCACAATTAGGCGGCTGCTGTGGCCGGACAGGCGGTGGGGGGAGGAGCACACTCCTGCAATCAGCCTCCCGGGGCGAGGCCTGGGAGGTGTGGGGAGGGGCTCCGGTAAGCCCCCCCTCCAGCTACAGGGCGGAGGGCTGGTCAGCCCAGAGGCAGGGGCCTGGCCAACATGTCCCTTCACTGGACAGACTGCTGTCCTCCTCTGGCCTGGGGACACTGACCGCCATGGCTGCACAGGCCTGCAGGAGGCTGACCAACTGCCTGTGGCCTTGGCTGCTGAGTCAGACACCAACAGACTCACCTGCAAGGTAGGCGGCGATGGGGGAGCTGGGGGGAGCCTCTGCATGCTGGCTGGCTCACACACCTGCACACACGCACACACACACACACACACACACACACACAGAGCCTCTGCATGCTGGCTGGCTCACACACCTGCACACACACACACACACACACACACACACACACACACACACACACGGCCCCCCTTGGGTCCAGCTTGAGACGCAGGGCGCTGTCCAAAGTGCTGACTTCCCAGCCCCTGGCGGCTGAGCCAGGCAGAGGAGGCACCCACCAAGGGCAGGTGGCAGGCAGGCGGGCCGTCGGAGAGGCCCAGCCTCGTGCCCAGGAGGCCGAGTGGGCCTGCGTCTACAGGGACTTCTCCGTGGGAAAAGCTCTCCGAATCCACTGTGAACAAAGCCTCCACTGTGCATTGTGAGCGCTGCAACTGAAGACGGATTCTTGCAGCCAGTCCCCGGCACAGGCCAGGCGGTGGCAGAGGCTCTCCTGCTGCCCCCTTGGCCTCCATGTTTCTGTGACTTCAACTGAGGTTTGAAGAATCTGAACCTTGCAGGCCTGACACCCTTGGCCTGCGCTGCCCAGGAGGTGTCTCAGGAAGTGCTAGGACCCCCCAGGGCACCACTAGCAGCTGATCCTCGCATGTCCACCAGCCTGTGGTCAAACTCACCCACGTGACCCAGCTGCTCCCCACCTCCCTGCCCACGATCCACTCCAGGTCCACAATGGCACAGTTACAGTTACTTTTATTTTGTTATAATGTGGGGCCGGGAGCCAGGCCTGGTGGCCCACACTTGTAATCCCAGTACTTGGGAGGCTGAGACAGCAGGAGGGCAGGGCAGCCAGCCTCAGCAATTTGTGAGGCCCTCTGCAACTAAGTGAGACCTTGTTTCAAAATAAAGAATAAAATAGGGCTGGGGGTGTAGCTCGGAGGTAGAATGCCCCTGGGTTCCATCCCCAGTACCATTAAAAAATAATAATAATACATAAATTAACATCTCCAAGTCTTTCTTCAGAAATAATGCACTTCACATGGTAAAATTTAACAGACACTACTTTTTCTTCCTACTAAGTTTTCACTAAGTTTGAATCATATATTATAGAATCAATACATGTCAAGGATAGGCCAGTCTAAGGCACATTGTGGAACGCCCCCTACCCCCCCCACACACACGCACACACACATGCACCAACATAGAAAGCAAAGGCTGGACCGCAGCACCAGGTTGGACATGGACCACCCTCCACTGACAACCCAGGAGCAGGAGCCTCCTTGCCACTCTAAGCCGCAAAGATCATCCCCCACGATTTCTTCTAGAACCTTCACCGTCAGGTCTTGTGCTTCTGGTTCCGTGACCCCCTTGGATTCACGTCTGGACTTGGGGTAAAGACTCTTGGTGGCCGCCTTCCTTCCTCTGCCGAAGGTCCAGCAGCCTCCCGGTGTGGCTCAGCTGCCAAACGGTTCCGAAACACGATCTCTGATGGCGTCCACCCACCCCCGTGCTGTGCTGTCGGTGGCTGTCGTCTGCAGCACCATCCAGTTGTTCCAAAGCGTGGTCTCCACTCTGTTCAAGGTCGTCTCAGCTGTTTGTGCTTTCTTTTTTTGGGGGAGGAGGGCAGGGGGAGTACTGGGAATTGAATGCACGAGCACTCTACCTCTGAGCTACACTCCAGCACTTTTTATTTTGAAACAGTCTTGCCAAGTTAGCTGCACACTGGCCTCAAACCCGCCATCTTCCTGTCTCAGCCTCCCAAGAACTGGGATTATAGGAGTGTACCACCGCGCCTGGCTTTAGGCCTTCTGCATCTTCATTGCCTCGTGAATTCCTGGAATCCGATTTCTTCCTACAAATGTCCTGCTGGGATCTGACTGGGACAGCACAGACCTACCTGCGGGTTTGCACTGCTGCGATCCTCCCGGCCCTGTGCCTTCCGCTCTGCCGGCATGATGTGTTTCCGCCGTGAAGTCCTCCCCAGCTTCTTTAACGTCAGCCTAAGAATCTCAAACATCCCTCATCACAGGCACGCCAGGTAGCTGCTGTTCCGGCGCTCCTGTTGAGTGACGTGTTTGCACAGTTCCCAGTTTGTTGCCAAGATATGGAAGTCACAAACCACGCCGGCCTCTGGCCTTGCAGTGCGCACCCTGCTCAGCTCACCGGCCGCGCTCGGCAACGTGCTCGAGTTGGCAGGATCTCCCCGCACTGTTGCTCGCCTCAAATCCACTTCCCCTTCCCCCGTCTCCACCCCCACATCAACCGAGACCACCTTCTTAGCACGTCATGGTGGGACACTGCGGAGCTTCGGAAACTCAACCAAGAGACCTGTGGTGGAGCCAGGTGGCGATGACTCCGCCGGGACGATCTCCCCAGGGTGTGAGATTCCAGGCCTCAGCTATGCTGACAGGAAGACTCGACAAAACAGGAAAAGCGGAAGTGCTGAGATAAATTCCGTCAACCACACATGCGGAAATTCAAGCACAGCTGCCCTTTACTACATGAGCTAGTTGATTTCAGGCTAAGAACTTAGAGAAAGCAAAGTATTAGTCATGGCTGACAAGCGTGGGCATGACCTAATAAGTCGATCACCAGGGATACATTCAGGAGTAGGAAGACTGGAAACCATGCCCGCTCCAATTTGACTGCTCTGGCTCGCTGGCTTGGGTCTCGTTGCTGAGCTGAAGTGTGCCCCTCCCAAAGACGAGATGGTGCCCCAACCCCAGGACCTCAAAGTGCAACTGCATTAGAAGACAGAGATGAGCAAAATAAGATGAGGTCATTCGGGTGGCCCCCGTGTAAGTGGCATCCTAACCCACAGGGAAACTCCGGCCCACACAGGGGCTGAGCCAGAGATGGGGAGCTGCTTCTATGTGTCCAGGAGCATGGTGGAGCGCCAGCAGTCTCAGAAGCCCACCCTGCCCACAGCTGGATCTCAGCCCTCCGGCTTCCGGGCACACAGGGGCTATGACCACAGGCCCATAGCTGGAGGCCCTTTGTCACGCAGCCTCGGAGACCAGGACGACGGGGAAGTGAAAGAGAACAGTGCCTCCGGTGTGGCTTACGCGCAGGCCGCCATGCTGCGGGGTGCTGGGCAGGCACAGTGGAGGTCCCACCTGGGGAGCAGCTGCAGTCAAACAGAGAGGGCCACTGAGGGGCTCTGAGAGCAGCATGTGCTGTGGACACGGGGAGAGCCCCGGCCGTGTCACCTGGACTACCTGTACACTCGGTGACAGCACCCCCATGTCTCACACCGCGGGTCTGAAGCCAGGCCTGCTGGGGTACGCTCCTGTGCACAGGCCCCAGCCCATCCACGGGAGCGACGCGGGGGCCAAGAGCACGGCTGGACTCCAGCGCGCCCCGGGCTGGGTCAGCTGAGGGTGGACGGGTGAGCTCAGCTGCAGGCCACCCGGAGGCTGTGTCTTGGGAGAGCTGCTTCTGCTGGGTTCGCAGGGTCTGGGGCACAAACACCCGAGGAGCGGGACCAGAGCCGCGCATGTGTCAGCACTGTCGAAAACTAGGAGACCAAAGAACAGGCAAAACAGATACAGATAGATTTGTTTTTAATAAAGGAGTTAATTTTCTTTCAATCCTATATAAAACAATAGCAATTAAAAACTTCATTTTTTGAAAGTAAAATATTTACATATGAACAAGTAACTGTGCAAAATTTACATGAAAAAATGGAAAGACAGGGATTTTCTAAAAGATAAAATAAAAGGTGTAACAGTTCTCAGGTGTTGATAAAAAATACTGATCAGCGTTCAGTTCACACGCGCGAATTAAAATCTAACGTGAGAATTCACACGGAGAAGCCAAAGTATTTACAATCATAAAAGTACTATCAATAGACAATTTAATACAATAACCTCTGAAAATATAAAGAACCAATTAGTATATTTGTAATAAAAAAATAGGTACAAAGAAGGGGCTTTGCTCTGGACGTCTGCAAAGTTGCCCACAGCTTGCATACAGTCTCTTAGCAAAATAATTATAGTTTACATAGCCATTTTATGTTATGTGCCAAAATTTATGTACAATTACTGACAAAATACACCAACCATTTTTCAACACTTGATTCACACTGAGAAACAGTCTTTTTGATGATTCTTCTCAACTTTGATTTTATTTAATCTAAGTTTTCACTTTTAGCTAAAAAACACAGTGCAAGTAAAATATATTTATGCTGAAAAGGTTCTCATTTCTCTTTAACTTTACAGCTTCACAAACTGTAGCAAATAAAACGCATTGTACAGATGCCGCACACATCCAGAGGGGCCCCGGCTGGGCCCCGCTCTGCTACTACGCGGAAATGAGACACACTCCGGGGCGACAGGTGAACTGTGCGCCCCTGGAGGGCTTCGAGCGGAGTGGGGGAGGGGAGAGATAAATAGTCTAAAAATCAGTTTGCTTAGCCAACTGACTGTTACAAAAATAAAATAAGTGAAATGAGGTCATCGGCTGTAGACATACACCTACAGAGTAAGTTAGGTTGAACTAAACCAAAATTCACAAATAATGTGGAAACTGCTACGAGTTGACAGAGGGCAGTAATTATTTGCTAACCGGTTCCGTCAGTCTTTATATATGGCTTGTTTGGCAAGAAGGCCACTCGATCAAGGATGAGTCCGGGCTCAGTTGTCCCTAAGAGTATCCACAGGCCTTTGTGTTCTCTCTGCTACAGAAACAGGTTTTCTTCCACACTGAGAGCTGATTTAGAAACAGGAATATAAAACTGTTCCATTGTAAAGAGGTGGCTGTTTTAAACAATACCCCATTTGCTTGTTACAAAAGGCGTCCTCTGCAAGTATATAAAAGCGTCCCCAGGCGTCTCGTCAAAACGCGGCTCCTGTCACTTGAGGAGCGCTTTGTAGAGCAGCAGTGAATGGCTTGTCTCGCGCTCGTTTTCTAAACAAAATATGAGGTCCCTGAGGTTGACCCGCGTGATTCTTTGCCGCGTGAACTGTCGGGGGGTTCCCACGCCGGAGCTGCCGGGGACTGCCGCGCCGGGGCCCGAGCCCTGGTGACGAGAAAGAAGACAGGTGCGTTAGTGGCGCTAGAGGCGGGCCGCAGGACAGGAGGAAAGGAAGGGGCACCTGAGTGTCTCCAGGTGCGTCCCAAGGACCCGATCCAGGCGCGGTCCTTCCCGCAGGCCCACAGCTCGAGCGCGTGTGCTGTCCGAGTCCCCCATGGGGAGGGGGAAGCATGAAGCCCCCTCCACGGCGCACGCTCGGACCACCACCCGCAGATGCCCACAGAGCGCACGCTCTGGCCCTGGGCGGGAGGAGGGCAGAGGCCGCTCTGCCTGAGCAACGTGGCTGACCAGCAGGGTCCAGGTCCTCACCCAACACCACCCGGGCCTCGCCCCCCAGCTGGCTGGCAGGGCCCGAGAGCTGATGGCCAGCCAGGCAGGGCAGCGGCTCAGTGACCAGGCTCCCTGCTGCCCTAGCCGGGCCCACTACAGACCCCCAGCCCCTCCAGGAGTCGCCCTCCTGGCCGCCAACTCGGACGCCTTCCTGCTCAGAGCAGCGGGGCTGCCAGGTGGGTTTCTGGAATGTACGGTGTCGCTGCTGAGTGGCAGTGTCCCGCAGTTTGATCACATCACCACCTCCATCTGATGCCCCGCCAGGCACGAACTGCAGAACCCCAGCAGCTAGAGAGCTCTCGTTTTCCACTCAGCTGAGAACTAAGCGTCGTGTCCTGCAGGTTAAGTGGCTCGGAGCATTCCAGGGCACGCGCCGCAGGGGGGTGGCCGTGCCTTCTCAGCTGGAGAAGGAGCTCTGCCGCGGTGAGCGCCACAGGAACCCGCTGCTGGGCACACGTGTGTCTAAGCACGGGCCGGCCGTGTTTTCTTGAGGAGCGTGGCAGTCAAAGCGGAGAAAGCGTGCTCCCTCTGGCGCCCAGGCCACTCCACTCTTCGCCAGCCCCCGCCGCCATGCCACTGTGGGGTCACCCCCTCCGCAGTGAAGGCGCCTGGGGCTTTCCTGGCAGTCTCCTGTGGTGTCCACAACAGTCTCCAGGGAGTGTTCCATGCAGACGAGCAGAGCCCCTAAAGGGCTGGTGCAAAAGCAAGCAGGTAGAAATAAGGAAGCCAGGCCCAGTACTCAGGAGGCTGAGACAGGAGAATCGCAGGTTCAAGATCAACTTAGCAAGACTCTCACCTAGCAAGACCCAGTTTCCAAAGGAAAAAAAAAAGGCTAGGGGGATAGGTTGGAGGTAGATCGCCTCTGCGTTTAATTCCTAGAACCACAAAAAAGGAAAAAAGCAGTTCTGTCTCTGCGAAGCCACCTCTGGCGGCAACTCAGACAAGAGCCGGGCCAGCAAGAGCGCGGGCTCCCCTGGAAGGGGCATGGTGCCACAAGCCCAGCGACTGAAGGGGGGCACCCGGCCTCTTCCCGCAGGGGCATGATGCTGAGAATTACGCTCCTTGGGCTCCCGGCGATGCGGGCCTCCGCTAGCAGTGGGAGCTCGCAGGGTAGGGCTAGCCTGTCTTTGTTCACAGACCAAGTTTCCACACTTGCTGCCTCGTCACCATCGGATCTGCCTGATCATGGGACTCGAGCTCAGGCGGCGACAGGCGCTGGGTGCCAGGTCCTGTGGGTGCCACCACCTGGGCAGCTGCTGGCGTGTCTCTGTGTCCTGGTCGCCACGTCTGGCTGCATTTCCTGTCTGTACTTTCAGGTTGAACAGTCAAAACCAGAGCTGGGAGGGGGGCTGGGTGCTCATTGCAGCTGCAAAACTTAAGGGCGCTAAAAGCCAAGTTGAGATAAATAGCATCAAAACTGGTGCCCCGAGCTCTGCTGAGCAAGCCCCGGCCGGCACCAGCCGAGGCGGCAGCTCTGCGCCATGGCAGCCGGGCACTCCAGGCCTGGCAGGAGGGCGACACTGCTCACCCGCACCCTCGCCAGGCTCTGGAGGGAGCGGCTGTTCACGTGAACCGACAAGTCCTCGTGGCTCCAGAGTTTTCATAAATGCTGCTGGAGAAAAGGACGGGCAAGCTCCGTACTTCTGCCCCCGCGGGCTGACTCGAGGCCTTCGGGCTTCCCCTGGAGGAGGGCCGGCAGGCACGGTCACTGCCCAGGTCTTGACCACACAGTTCCCAGGGTGCTTTGTCCACAGCAAAGGGAACCTGACCCCAGTCGCGTGGCGGGGCTGGCTGACCTGTGGACACCCCTTGAAGGAGTGGCGGTGCCCAGCCTCCCTGGCAGCATGGTGGCTCCCCTCGCCAGACTTGTCAAAACCCCGAGGGCTGCGGGCACCGGGACAGGTCGCAGCAGGAGAGAAGCCTCGGCCACTGGTGACAGGCGACCACGGAAACCTGGGAGGCAGGCAGCACGCCAGCAGCCCCGGGGCTCAGAACTCCTAGAGCCTGGCCCCTTCCTCTGTGCCACCGCCCGGCCAGCCCGCTCCCTCCCACCGCCAAACCCACAGGGAAGGCAGAGCCTCCTGGGCATGGCTAGAGCTCCCATCCATGACAATTGTCCCATTCACCCCGGTGACAAGCAGCTCGGGTCCGAGTGGCAGTGGGGACCAGTGGTACTGAGCAGCCCGCACAGCACCAGCCCCTGAACCTTGCCAACACCGCCTGGGCCCCCACGCGTCCCGCTGACCTATAGGACACCTAGGAAGCCGCTGAAGAAAGGAGGCACGCAGGAGGCCGACATGACAGCAGCTGCCGTCTCCCTCCCACAACCCACTCCACAACAAGGGACCGTGCGGGAATCACCGGTGCTACTGCTCCAAGCTGACAAGGAGGGAAGAGCAACGGGTCCACAGCGGACACTGCCGCCTCCCACCAAGGTTGCCTACAGAAACTCAAGACAGCAGGGCAGCGGGAGCCTGCACGGGAGGCCTGAGAACCAGGGACCTGTCGGGGTCACAGCACAGGCCACGGGGAGGGCCAGCGGAGGCCCGAGGAGTTGAGAGGGCACAGGGCAGTGTTTCCAGAGGACCCTTGACAGTAAGGGTGGAGAGAAGCAAAAGGGGAGACTACGGTCCTGCACAGCAAGAGGTCCTTGTGACCAGCGGTACAGCCCAGGCCAAGCATCAGCCAGCAATGGCGCAGCCTGCACTTCAAGATGCCGCCAGCAGAGGGCGCCATAGCACCACAAATCCCACAGAACGGCGAGGCAGAGCATGCACAGGTGCAAGTCCACAAGCATAGGGCCCCTGCGGTCAGAGAACGTCCTGACCACACCCCAAGCAACCTTGAGCACAAAGAGACTCACCTACGTGAGCACAAAGCGCAACAAAATAAGGAAAATCAGAGTTAACTGAGAAAAAAATGACCCAAGAAAAAGTGGAAGGGACAAGATTTTCCTAGAAGTGAGTGCACCAAGAGGTCCGAGGGAGGCCGGACACGAGGGACACTAGCAAGGAGCTCCGGGGAGAGGCCGGCGAGCGCACCAGGGCGCCACAGGGCGAGGCAGGCCCACCGGGGAGGCAGCTCCTGGGCAGAAGTGACACTGAGTAAGAGCTGGAAGTCAGCCCGGACACGAGGGACGACCGGCCAGGCAGCCTCTCGGCCTCAGCCTCCTGAGCTGCTGAAGGAGGCTGGCAGGCGGAGGCAGAATCCAACTCACCAAGGCAGGAGGGTGAGCCTGGCACCCGCACGCAGCCAGCGGACGGAGCAAGGCAACCAGGCCAGACGCTCCGAGCCGCTCACAGCAAGGCACGGGGAGCTGGTCACGACCAGAGAGGGCTCAGCTGGCACAGGGCACAGCGAGGCCGAGGGGAGGGTGGGCTGGCAGCCTGCAATGAGGAAAACAGGTAACCAAAGGGGCGGGGGCGCTCACTGCTGCTGAGGGCCACGGGCCAGAAGGGAGACTGGAGAGCACCCCCCCAGCCAGCCCAGAGAGCACCCAGCCAGCCAGCCAGCCAGCAGACCACTTGAGGATCAGCAGCGAAAACAGGACCCAGGGCATCTAGAAAGGCTTACGTTCAAAAGAACCACAAGAGTACAAGTAGACTTCCTAAAAAAATTAAAGAACAAAGAACACGCGTCCTATAAAAAAGGGACACAGGAAAAAATATTAAAAGTACACATAATTAGCCAGGTGTGGCAGTACACATCTGTAACCCTGGTACTTGGGGGGCTGAGACAGAAGGACCACAGGTTCGAGGCCAGCCTCAGCAAATTAGTGGGACTCTTTCAAAATGACAGAGGGTTAAGGGTATAGCTCAGAGTTAGAATGCTTCTGTGTTCAATCCCCAATACCACAAACATAAATAGATTAATGACACAGGCAGCAGTGCGAAGGAGCTCAGAGTGACCAACACTAAGCAAGTGTTCGTAACAGATTGCAACCTAGAGGTCAATGCAAAAATCCACACTAACATGAGTAACTGAAAGAATAAATAAGTGGGGAAGAAAGCTCTCTTTACAGAGTTCCCATTAATTGCAAGCAGAAAGACAGAAGGCACAATCCCCATCAGATAAGCACCACGTAAGAGTTGACGCCGGCAAGAACCATTAGCGAAGGCAGGATTTAGTGAAGATGAGATAAGAAACGGAATCAGCACGGTATTGAAAAGCTGCATCATGAGGCTCGAGCGGCAGCCACGCTCTCCTGCTGGCACAGGGACCCTGACAGCCAAGGTGGCAGGAGTCGGCCACTTTGGGCAAAACAAAGACAGAAGGCAGAGCGAGGTTTCGCATGTCCTCGAAGGGGCTTGAGGCCAAGCAAGGAGGTGGCCAGACAGAAGCCAGAGGGCTGGACTAGGACTGAGGAGTCTGTATGGACTCACGGGATTCCTCTCCACACCACACACCCCAGCAAGCGCACAAATGTGCCCCAGCAGCCAAGACACAGAAACAGGTCAAAACCAGCTGTCCCGCTCAAGACAGCAAAGCCACTCCAGAAAATGATACAGAACATGAAAGAACAAGGTAAATCAGAATTATCAAAACTGAGCAATGAGGCGACAAAGTCAAGAAAAATTAGATATAAAACTTCCCTGGAGAAATGAAGGCTAAAAAGAGCACAAGTGCAGCGAGCACAAAAGGACACCTTTACAAACGAAAGAGATGAAAAGACTCTTTAGGGAGAAAGCAAAGCCCACCATGACA
>PVLC010033808.1:0-15320 GCA_004027655.1 Graphiurus murinus | reverse complement strand
TCAGCAGCTAATACTCTGCACAGCTTCTGGCAAGCAGAGTCTGAGTTCTGAGAAGGAAATTTGGTGACACACCACAGTGTCCACTACACAAGGAAGTAGTAAGTATACTAGTTGCCGTACTTGAGGAAATTTGGAGCTTAGAGCAGGGAAATCTATCTTAGACTAAAAATAAGCATGGTCCTTGGGATCTTTTTTTTTTTTTCCCATACTGGAGATTGAACCCTGGGACATTCTACCTCCAAGCTACACCCCTAGTCTTTTTTATTTTGAAACAGGGTCTTGCCAAGTTGCTGAGGATCTCACTAAGTTGCTGAGGCAGGCCTTGAGCCGTGCTCCTTCTGTCTCAGTAGGGATTACATACTGGGATTACACACATGTGCTACCATGCCTGGTGATCACTGGGGTCTTTTTAAATGGTGTACAATAAAGGGAATTGGTAAAAATTCACTAACTAAAAGCTAGGCGTGGTCTGGGCACCATGAAGATGCTGTGAAGCCTTCTCCCTTCATCCTCGCCATGCCCCTGTGCTCTTCTCTCCCCTCTGAAGATGAAGAAACTGAGGCTCAGAGAGGTTAATTAACTTGCTCAAAGTCCCACAGCTAGCAGGTAGCAGGGCTGGGATTTTAACCCCTGTCAATCTGAAGACAAAGCCCCTTGCTGCTCACTTTCTCTCCCTTCTCCCAGTGCATCTCAAGACCTTCCTCCCCCATTCACACTACAAACCTGCTCAAGCTCCTCCCCACCAAATGACTTTCCCCAAAGTTGTCTCTCCTGGCCCCTTGTGTCCACAACCCAAATTCTACCTTCTTTTTTTAAATAATTTTTTATTGGTGCATTGTAATTATGCATCATAACGAGGTTCAGAGTGACAGGAACATACGTGCACACAGCACTCGGAGTGTTTGTTTCCCTGCGGATCCCATCCCCCTCCCTCCCCTTCCCCATACATGTCACTGAGATTGGTGTTGATAATATCATGTATCTAAAATTCTCTCATGCGTTGTCTTACATGCATGGTGTTTGTTCCCCTTCACTGGCTCCTACTCCTCCACTAACGCCCTGGCAGCTCCATGACCTGGGGTCTTACACACAATGCTCTTCCAAGTCTGCCTCTAACACCCAATGCCCATGGTGGCTTCTGCAATCGCTGCTGCGTTGGTGACTTCTGAATCTATGCCCTCAGCTCTATTTCCACACCTAGACCTCTGGATACACAGATCCATCCATGTGCTAGACATAGTCACCTGTGTAAATCGAAAGCATCTCAGAATCTGCCTATTCAAAAGCAAGATTATACCCGGGTGTTGTGGTGCACACCTGTAATCCCAGTACTTGGGAGGCTGAGACAGGAGGATCAAAGCTTCAAGGACAACCTCGGAAACATAGTGAGATTCTCAGCAACCTAGCAAGACCCTGTTTCAAAATAAAGGATAAAAAGGGATGGAGGGGGAGGGGGGTAGTTCAGAGGTAGAATGTCCCTGGGTTCAATCCCCAGTGTCAAAAAAAGAAAAAAGAAGCTAGGCATGGTGGCACATGCTTGTAATCCCAATACTTGGGAGGCTGAGATAGTAGGATCGCAGTCTCAGCTACTTAGTGAGGCCCTCTGCAACTTGGTAAGGCCCTGTTTCAAAAATAAAGAATAAAAAATAGGGCTGAGGGTGTATCTCAGAGGTAGAATGCCTCTGAGTTCAATTCCTAGTACTGCAAAAAAAAAAAAAAAAAAAAAAAAGAGCAAGATTATTGCCCCTTCTTTCAAGAGAGCTGCTTCCCACCCTGACTGGTTGTGACATTCACTGCCCACATGTCTTCCTGAGCCAGAAATCTCAGCTAACCCTTGCCTTCTCCACCCTCTCGCTGATCTTCCACCTTGATTTATTCTCATCCCTCCATTTCCGCTGTCACCTCCTTAACTCAAGCGTGCTCTGTCTCATCCATCCTACTGGGATCAATAGTTCCCTGATGGGTCTCTAGGGCTCCGGTCCCTTGAATCTCCAATCCTTCTTTTTAATTGTCACCAGTGGTGTCTAGATCAGGTCCTTACCATCCACAAGGGCTCACACCAACTACTGAAATCCCTAGAATGTTTGAGCAGGCTCCTCTGTGACCAGCCATCAATCACAGTCCAAACATACCAGAACCCAACGTGCCTTCATGCCCCAGGCCCTTTGCTCCTGTGGCCACTTCAGCCTGACAGTCCACCTGTCTCACCTTCTGAATCATTTATTCAGCAAACACTTAGCGGACACCTGCCTGTGTCAGTTGGGTCCTGCACTAGTATATAGAGGCATCAAAAAGAAGGTAGGATCTTGCCCTCCATACAGTGGAGGAAAACAAGCAAGAAGCAAATAGACACACAACAGAAGCACAGATGGTGACAAATGCAAGGGAAGTATTCAACAGTAATGGGGTCAGGAGCAGCTGGGAAGTACTTCTTTAGATAAGACTAGGTCGGTGATTTCCCAGAAAAGGTGACATTTAGTAGACAACTCAAGAGTAGTAAGAAGTAGGCAATATGTAAACCCCTCTTTCTTCCCCCAAAAGCAATCAGGCTCAAGGAATAGCAAATGCAAAAGAAGTGTTATAGTTTAGGTCCAGAATACCCTCAAGGAGCTCATGCTTTGAAGCCAATGCAGCAAGATTTGGAAACGGGGGCTGCTGGAGGAGGTGGGTCATGGCGGGGGTGGCCTTGAGGACCATATCTGACCCTGGTCTCCCCTCACCTTTCTGTTTCCTGGCTCTCCTGAGCTGCGCAGATCTCCTCCACCATGCCCTGCCGACACGATGTTTCTGCTTTGGAGCTGGCCAACCGTGAACTAGACCTTGAAACTGTGGGCCAAACCAGCCTCCCCTCCTCTAAGCTGTTCCAGTTGGGTATCTTGGTCATAGTGATGAGAAAGCCAACTAATACAGAAAGAAAAAAATAAATAGCATTTGGTGGCTCAGAGATGACACTATCATAACAAGAGGACATAATCCCAGCATTTGAGAGGCTGAGACCGGAGGATCCGGGTTCGCGGCCAGCCTCAGCTACCTAGTGAGGCACTCTGCAACTTAGTGAGATCTGGTTTCAAATTAAAGAATAAAAAATAGGGCTGGGCGTATAGCTTGGAGGTAGAATGCCCCTGAGTTCAATCCCCAGTACCACAAAATAAATAAATAAATAAATAAATAAATAAATAAATAAATAAATAATAAATAAATAAATAAATAAATAAATAAATAAATAAATAAAAATAACAAGAGGACAAGCCATAGGAGATAAAGTCAGAGAGAGGCTGAGAGGGAGAAACCGACGTGGTGGACACGGAAGGCAGGGGTGGAGGAGCTTGGACTTCAGTCGAAGCTCTGAGAAGTCTCGGTGTAGTTCAAGCAGGGGATTAATGTGTTCCAATTTACATTTTAGAAAGAGCCCTCTGGCTGGGTGGTGTGAAGAGTGGATTTCAGAGGGCAGAAGCCCATGAAAGTTTCTATTCATCTTTCAAAGTATAAAATAGATAAAGCACATAGCCCAGTTCCAGCAAGGGGGAGGCCTCCCTGAGCCTTAGTTCTCCTCCGCATGGGGAACTCGGTCCATTGCCTTTGACTTGGTGGCGCCTGGCCTGACCCTACCAGTGGGAACTGGTCTCTCCTTGCTGGGCGCCTCCCTTAGCACTTTGCTTTAAGCTCCACTATCGTTTCATCAAGTCCCTTTAGACCGAGTTCTCATTGTTCTCTCGCTCTTTGTAGGGTTGTGAAATAGTGTGTAAAGGGTCAGGTTCATACCTAGAGTCCTCGTGGTGGCCTCCCACACTGGAGAGACTCAAAGAACAAACAAACGAACAATGAACGAATGAATGAATGAATGAATGAATGAATGAAGTCATAAGGGAAGATCTTCGTGCTCCCCAGTAGAGCACTATAATGACAGCTTAAGTTTAGAATCAGTCACACCTATACTGTTTTTTGTTTGTTTGTTTGTTTGTTTGTTTGTACTGGGGATTGAACTCAGGGGCATTCTACCTCCGAGCTATACCCCCAGCCCTACTTTTTATTCTTTATTTTGAAACCGAGTCTCACTAAGTTGTGGAGTGCCTCACTAGGTAGCTGAGGCTGGCTGCGAACCTGGATCCTCCAGTCTCAGCCTCCCAAATGCTGGGATTACAAGTGTGTGCCACCACGCCCGGCTCTCCCACCTCCTTTTTTAAAAAATTTTTTGCTTTTAAAACAGGATCTTGGCTGGGCATGGTGGCGCACGCTTGTAATCCCAGCATTTGGGAGGCTGAGACCAGAGGATCCCGGTTCGCAGCCAGCCTCAGCTACCTAGTGAGGCACTCCACAACTTAGTGAGACCCTGTTTCAAAATAAAGAATAAAAAATAGGGCTGGGGGTGTAGCTCGGAGGTAGAATGCCCCTGAGTTCAATCCCCAGTACCACAAAAACAAAACAAAAAAAAGAAAGAAAGAAACAGGATCTTGCTAGGTCGCTGAGAGTCTCACTATGCTTCTGAGGCTATTCTCGAACCTGCTATTCTCCTGTCTCAGCCTTCCAAGTACTGGGATTACAGGTGTGCACCATCATACCTGGTACATCTATACTTTAATTCAAGCTATACCATCCCCTAGTTTAATAGGACTTTGGGAAAGTGAGTTCACCTCTCTGAGCTGCATTTTCTTCTTCCCTTGAACTGGAAAAAATATGAAATATCTTCTTGGGTCACCATGAGGCTCTAAGGAGACCAAAGGAGTGCTGGTGATTTTTTCCCCTTATTCCTAAAAAAACATGCTGACTGGAGACAGGCAGACTATGCAGTACTGATGGATAAGGCCCTATCTTCTTCTTGTTCAAATTTTTGCATGCCTATATTCCCAGTAGTTGGGAGGCTGAGACTGGAGGATGGCAGGTTTGTGGCCAGCCTCAGCAATTTAGCGAGGCCCTGCACCACTTAATGAGACCCTGCTTCAAAATAAAAACGAAATAGGGCTGGAGGTATAGTTCAGAGGCAGAATGCCTCTGGGTTCAATCCCCAGTAACAAACAAACACACACACACACACACACACACACACACACACACACACACACACACACACAAATGCAATTGTTTTCAACCAACATTTGCTGTTCACAGAGCATAGACGCTTACTACAGTTATCACCCTCTTTTTATCTACCATGAACACTTGGGGGAAGACCCATCAAGTCTGCTGGCAGGTGAGGGCTGGCCTAGCAGCATGGGCTCAAGACTCGCCAGGAGCAGACCGTGGAAACAGACCTTTAGCCTAATTTTAGATCCAGGTTCTAAGCAACAACCCTCTCCCTGGAGGCAGGAGGGTGGCGCCCCGTTGAAGAAGCCTGGAGATAAGACATATCAGGCCCAGTATCTGCCCACCTAGTACCTTGCCATGGGACTTGTGTCACTCACAAATCCCTTAAACTGTCTCTTGAGCTAGTGATGGACAAAGGCGCCCATTAGCCCAGGCCGGTCTGCCACGAGGAGGCATCCGGGGTGAGGAGGCTGGGGAAACCATGATCAGAGCCAAGGAGAACCCCACAGGGGAAGCTGGCAGCTTCAGAAGAAAAAGAAGGATGCTCGGCATTTCCTGCAAGGCCCAAGGAGAGCACACCCACGCCCCAGGCGAAATCGCCACTTCAATTCTTGAACACTCAGTCTGGCACAGTGACCAAGGGCCCGGGCTTTTGAGTCAACAGCTCAGGCATCAAACTCCAGCTTTGCACATGCGCAAGGCCGATCACCTGGACCAGTCAGTTCCTGTCTCTGAGCCTGAACTTCCCTATCTGTGAATGGAGATAAAAAGTGTGAATACAGGCAAAGAGCCCAGCACCGTGCCTGGCACTTAGCAGGGCCGTGTTATGCTTGCCTTTGTTCCTAGAGAGAGCGTACAGATCCTGTTCAGGAAACTACACTCTAGGCACCCCTCTACAACAAAAGAGAAAGTCACCTGAAGATGCTGCGGGAGCATCCTCGGGGCTGCTGGCTCTTTGAGACTCACTAACCATCCCATCACTTCCTGCGGGTTGGTTCGCTTTTCTCGCCCCAGTTTGAAAGGTCTCTTAGATTGGGGTTTCTCAAGCTGTAGGTGAAGACAGGAGGCTAGGCTGGAAGAAGGAAATAAAATCAAAGGTTCATTGATCCTCGACCCAGGGAACAGGTTCTCTGCTTTCATTCCACGTCCCTGTAGAGATCCATTCTCTAGGCCGAAGCAGGCACCCAGCGAGGGCCAGAGAAGGTGTGCGAGAGCCCAAATCTGGCCGTCCATGGCTGCCTCTAGCAGCTGCAGCTCTGGGGAGAGGAAGAAGCATCAGACAATAGCAGGCAGGCAGTTACCCAGCTGACTCCGGCCTTCCCAGCACTCCTCAGGGCCCAGCAGGCAGCTGATGATAACTCAGGGCGTCTGACAGCGCGTCTAAAGCGGACTGTCTCTCCAGCTTCCAATCACCAGGTGTCTAAAGGGGTTACAGGAGCAGTCAGCTTCTGCCCTCATTAAGAGCCCTTTGGTGGGCAGAAAAGATGATTGGAAAACAGACTGTCAGGTCCATCAGCGGACTGCCGAGGAGGGGTGCAGAAGCCCCTGGAGTTCTGACCTCCTGACCCGTGTTGGAGGCAGCCCCTTCATTTGCATTTCATTTGCATCGCATACTTAACAGGGTTCTAGCTTACTTGGAGAAATCATTGTCATGCACAGAGGCAGCTCAGCCACCAGTGTTTGCACAAATGATCCTGCAGGAGGAGATGGGCAAATCAGGGCTGCGTGATGGGTCTCTGCCCTCCAGGAAAACAAGACTCCTGCAGGCCACAGGCCACAGTGATGCGGACGGAGGGGTGCCGACCACACTAGTTGGGGATCGATGACCAACTGAACAAAGCTGTGGTTACATCATGCACAAGGCCAGACAGAGGGAAAATTCCAAAGGCTTCTCAAGAGTCTGTGTGAAGACGATTCTGGTTAATTGCATGCAAGTCTTGTACCGTGAATGTCGAGCTGCAGCAGCATCACATAAATGAGCTGTCAGCGGCATGGCCAGAGTCCCCCCACAGAAAAGAGGCTCCCTCCCCCTCGAAGAAGAGCCTTCGTTTTGCTTGACAGATGCACACAAGCCCCTCCTTGGCCAAGGGCTTTCAATTTCATTGTTGGAAAGCCACAGGTCCCCCCCCCCAACACACACATATATACACCCAGCATCCCTAAAGAATCACAGCATTGTCTCTCTGTAGTATTAGGTGCTAAGATCTCTATATTGAGACAAATCTGGGTTCAAGTTCCAACTCCCTGGCACTTACTACTGTATGACCTTGACCAAATCATTGAACCTTTCCCTGCTCTGTTTCCCGCTCTATAGAATGGGAGCAATGTGAGTATCTATCTTATAGGGGTTCAATGATAGCATGCATATTCAATACCTGGCACCTCTTACAAAATAGAAAGACTGCCTATAGTTGAGGAAAAAAGAAATACATACATGAATGGGTGTGTGCATACACACACACACACACACACACACACACACACACACACACATATATATATATATATATATATATATATATATATATATATAACTCAAAGAAACTATTAGGGCAACTGGAGGCACAATAATGAATTCCTATTGTATCCAGAGAAAAAACCCAGTTGTGCTCAGAGAAAAAGACCAATTCTTTACAATGGATCACAAAGCCTTCTGCAGCCTGTTACTTCTGACTTCATCTCCTGCTCCCTTCCCCTCAGCTGCCTTCACTCAGACACTCTAGCCTCCTGCAGTTTCCTTAGGCATGCCAAGGACACTCTGGCCCCCAGGGCCTTTGCACTAGCTCTTCCTCTGCTTGGAACGCTCTCCCTCCAGAGAGCTACCTGGCTTCCTTCCTCACCTCCTTCAGAAGACTTCGCTCAAATGCCCCCATCCCAGTGAGCCCTTCCTTGCCATTATATCTAAATTTGTCAGTCTTCCTCATCTTCCTTGTCTGTTTTATTTTTCTCCCTAGCAGTCACCACCTGATGTCCCTTGGTATCTGTGTGGGAACTGGCTCCAGAACCCCCCCAGATACCACACGCCATGGATATTCAAATCCCTTCTATAAACTGGCATAGTGTTTGCCTAGAACAGCTTCCCTATACTTTAAATCAACTCTAGAGTGTACTACCCAAGACAAAGTAAGCGCTAGGTCAAAAGCTCTTATACCGTATTGTTTAGGGGATAATGCCGCTTTCCTATGAAAATCAACCAATCCAAAGCCCACTCCCCTAACTGGCTCTTTTGCCAGGCTCTCACACTCCAGGACCCTATTCCCCTGCCCTAATCACCACGGAGCCAGGTATGAGGCAGAGAGGCGGTCCAAACAGCCCAAGCCTGCCGAAATTATTCAAATTAACCAATCCCAAACCTGCTTGCCCTGCCACACCTCTTCCCTTCTGCGGAAACCACACTGACCTCTTGTTCTGCCCACTCCCTCAGCAACTGGACACACCCTGGTGCTTCCCTGTGTGGACTGCATGCCGCTTCTTCATTTTAAAACAAACAAACAAAATAAATAAGATGATGGGGGCAGGGAGAAGTGGCACAGACGTAGTACGAAGAAACCTAATGTCTGGAAGGCGTTTTGCACTTGAACAAGAGGATCCACAATGCTCTTGATATAGCCCTGTAGAAAGCCACTATCGACACATGGGCACATGGTATGGTAAGACTTGAGCGTTTTCACCATGAACCCAAGATAGACCAGCAGTGTGATGTGGCTGGTCTCACCCTGAGCCCCCCTCAAAAAAAGAAACGCCACCCCAGGACACAGAAAGAGAATTATGATATCTAGAGGACTATTTTCCCAATGGTGGGTCACGACACACTTGTCAGCAGCCCGTGAAATCAATTTAAAGAGTCTAGATCATTGTCCTTAAAGAATTTCTTAAAGGAAGTAGGATAGGACAGGATAGAAGGTTGCAGAAAAGAAGGGGGTGTAGGAGCGCATGGTTAGCCCAGCGGGTAGAGGGAAGAGTCACTTCACGACGGTTTGGTGGCAGCTGTGGGGGTGTGCTTCCTTGCACCACGGGTGTGTGCTTATGTTGTCACGTGGGTCCTGTTTTGCACAGTGAGCTGCAGTTGGCAAAATTGAAAGCCACCAGCCACCGATCTAGAATGGGGAAGATCAAAGTCCCTCTCTCCTCGGCAACATCTGGAAGATTCTCTTCTGCTCTGAGCTTCCTCAGGGAGCTACTTCCTCAGCGAGTGTCGCCTGGGAAGAGTCCCGGTCTGTGTTGAGATGGGGTGCTGGTGTGTCTCTGGGGGCCATGCGAGGTTGTGGGCTAGACACGGCATGGCTGGAGGAGGTGAGGCAGCCTGGCTTAAGGATTCAAAGATTCTGAGGCCCCTCGGGACTCTTCAAGTAAGTGGGAGGCTGTCAGCATGTCTGTACCAGATGGCCCAAGAGATGGAGCTTCTCGAAGCTTCATACAACTAATTGATACCCACTTGGCAGTTCAGTGTGCTTGGTTTCTTGGATTCCCTAACCAACTCCAACTTGTCCACCTGGGATAAGGTTCCTCCACATCTGATTCACCCCTCAAGGACCTATTCCAAGCTTGGGAAAGGTCCAATTCCTACAGTTTATCTCTGATTCCACAGTACTAGACGTAGTAGCTCTGTTGGTCTGAGTGATACCGGGGCCTTCCAGGCTCGGCCTCACAGGTTAAGGAGGGAGGCTGGTTCTCCACTGAGACCTGCTCCCTCCCCGTCCTCAAACCACTTTGCATACAGTATTTTCCAGGGCGATCTGAACACCCTGTGAACATCTTTGTTATTTTTAAGTTAGAACACGTTCTCAGGATAGTGCTGTGAAGTTGACTCTATCCCTCTCCCTCTCACCTTCTAGGTGCCCTCAATTCCACTAGCCTGACATGCCCCAGGGCACTTAAGAAGGCAGGACAGGGTAGTGGTTAAGGGTGCAGGCCCTGGAATCAGACGGCCCAGGGCCTGAGCTCTAGATGTGCCACTTAATGGTGGTGTGATGTTGGATGAGTTACTGAACCTCTCCAAATTGCAGCTTCCTCTTCTAAAAGATGGGGAGATGACTTCAAGAATTTGAGGTAAGAATTCCACAACTAGTGGTACCCAGCATATAACAGATGCTAAATAAAAGTTGGCTGAATATATCATTGGACCAATGTCTTAAAGTGATGGGCTTAGAAACCAGATCCCCTCAGCTACACAGATACCATCTCTCGGCCACTGTAGGTACAACAGTGTGGCCACCAGGAACAGTGTGGTCACCAAATGTCTCCCTTTCTCCTAAAAATTTTGGCTTAGATGTTGGAAGTTTTCCAACATGTTCCACGCCAAAGAGAGTAGCTCAGAAATAAACAGAAGCTAACATTTCTAGGGGCTAGCTCTAACCAAGTCCTACTCTACCTATCCACCAGAGGCAGAGGCTCCAGGAAGCTGGCCTTCTCTCCCAGAAAATCACATCTGGACATGGCTGCTTAGGGAGGGAAAAAAAAGATCACTAAACAGGAAACACTAAATTTGGATAATAGGCAAAAATCAGCCAGGAAACTCAGAAAGGACTGGATAAACCAGGCCAACAAAAATAAGAGGAAACACTTATGGTGGTCTTGTGAACCAGGTAGTTTTCTACACCCTTGACATAGACTACCCCTGGAATTCTTTCAACAACCCTATGAGGTGGTCTCTCACCATCCTCATTTTGTCCTTCTGGATTATCCTGGAATTCCTTACCTTCCAAGCAAGGAGAGTTGCTGGCATTGAATAATGGAACCCCTGACCCTGTCACAGTGAGGTTTAAAGAGAAGGTTTCCCATGGCCCAGGAATTGAGCCAGCCTCTTGGTCAGGTCTTGACCAATGAAATCTGTCTTTCTGCAGACAGACAGGCTGAACTGAAGAAGAGAGGTCATCTTCAGCCTCACAGCCCTGCAAACATTGGTCCACACACTCCCAAAGCAGCAAAACAGGGTAGCAAAGGAACAACGGCAGAAATGGAGCCTTCAAGGTCAAGTCTCCATTAGTGCAAGGACGTGGGGTCTCAGTCTCAATTTCCTCTTCTGGAAAAATAGGGAGAAGAACAGCCAGGACAGCCAATGTGGATAAGAGGATTAAATAAGAGTGTGTGTCAAGTTCATAGCACAAGACAGGCACAGAGGAAGGACTTTCTGAAAGGTCGTAACTACAGGTACTATATGCCATAACCACTCTTTCAGTAGCCAGAGAGACCAAGCTCAGGAGCATGGTTGTCAGGCATGTGGCACACATCTGTAATCCCAGTAATTAAGAGGCTGAGACGGGGCAGGATACGGGGGGTGGATCAGAGGTTCGAGGCCAACTTCAGCAACTTAGCAAGACCCTGTCTCAAATTTAAGAATAAAATTGGGCTGGGGGTGTAGCTCAGAGGTAGAACACCCCTGGGTTCAATTCTCAATAACAACAACAACAACAAAGGCATAGTTATCTGAAACCAAATACTTGTGTTCAACTCCCAGCCACTTATCTTCTTAGCTATATGGCTTGGCTTGGGCAAATTATATAATCTTAACTCTCTCTCTCTCTCTCTCTCTCTCTCTCTCTCTCTCTCTCTCTCTCTCTCTTCTCTCTCATCTTTGAAGTAGAGGTGATATTAGTAACTGTCTCATAGAGCTGTTGATAGGATCACAAGAGACGATTGGAAAACGTGCTTGGACCAGGGCCCCGCACTTACCAGTTAGTGTTGTTGGTATTTTTGTTTTTGTTTTTGTTTTTGTTGGAAGTAGGTGATTAGAAGAATCTCACCCAGACTGAGAGGCTGCTCCGGAGCTGGAGCCACAACTTGCTCAGCTTGTTCTGCTGCACAGTGAACAGTAAGGTTGGCCACCGGCCTCCTCCCTTCCCTGCCCTTCTGTCTTGTCCTCAGTCTGTCTCCTCCAGGAAGCTCCCTGGCCTGTCTCCAGTCGATGAAACACCAGTTGCAAGGAAGATTCTGACCCTCTGGGACCCAGGCACAGGCGAAGCCGTGCAGGTCTCCTCCAGCGTACTCCCAGCCCTGGACCCTGGCTCCACCCTGGAATTTTCAGCAAGCTGGTTCCCTTGCCCTGCAAGCCTCAACTAACTGCTATGGTTATCTCTGCTAATGACATACCACTGGCCACTGGCCACCCTCTGTCATATCACCGTCCTTTATTTTATTTCCTTTCTAGCTCTTATCATTTTCTGAAAGTATTCATTTGCTTCCTGTTCATTTCCAATCCTTGGGGAGGATGTCCAGGCCACACAAACAAGGGCTTTATCCATCTTGCTGGTGGAGGTAGGCAGTGCCTTGCACTCACAAAGCAGTCAACAAACACCTGCTGAAATATTGAGGGAGCCAGGATTCGAACCCAGGCCTGCTCCCAAAGCCCAGGGTGGGCCTCTATGTCGCCACCGTCGATAATGTCCTGTGATTAGTGCAGACTTGTAGTGAGTGGATGAGAAGAGCCGGCCGCAAGCTGGTGACTGGCAGCTCACCGGGGTGCTGGGAGACAGAGCAGGAAGAAAGGCTCCTTCCTGGGGATATGATACCCAAGACTCCTGCTCGTGCCAGGACACACAGGTAGGATGTGGATGAGAGGAGATTCGAGCCCCAGCAGCGCTGACACCAGAGCCTCACAACTAACGGACCAAGGAGGGGCTGGAGGACACACCCTACAAGAGCACCTGTAGCCGCACAGCAGGAGCAGAGCGCGGGGGACGCCTGCCACCTAGTGGCCGCCACGCACTCTTCCTGTTGGATCGCGATTGTCCGCAGCAGGAGCTGCTGGAAGGAAGCTCACACAAATCACTGGGGGATTTGGATCCTCTGCAGAGTGTGACTTCAGATTCTGCATTCCTAATAAGTTCCTGGGTCAGGCCCAGGCGGCCAGTCCACAAATCTTACTTCGAGTGGCCAGGGCCTTCCGTGGTTTCTGAAGCGTGAATATCTCACCCCATAGGAAAGGGGACTGGAAGGGGCCCGGTGTGTGAAGCTCAAGTCGAAGAAGTTGGACCTCGTGGTGGGGCAGGGTCGGAAAGCGCGTAGGACTGCCAGGCACCAAGCTCACAAGTGAGGAGGCGGTTCCTAGGACAAAGAGACTCAGCAAAAGAGACCTCAGTGAGCCTGCAAGTGCAAAAACACCCAGGAGCTCAGAGAACAGGGATGCAATGCACAAGATGGATGCTCGTGACAACGATAACTCAAAAACACCCAGACAGGACCTGCGCCTGGCTGCACCCACAGTGAGCCCCCCAAAACAATGCTCAAAGCAACTGGCGTCCTGTCGGTGGCATTATATGCCTAATTTTTACTAAAACCATGGGGATCATTGATTTAAATTTGCTTTTCCCTATTTAGAGATTATCCTGCTTTTATTCATTTACTTTTATTTATCTTCCTTTTTTAAATACTTTTGTCGGTGCACTGTAGTCTCGCATCATAATGTAGTTCAGAGTGAGAGGGACATACGTGCTCACGGCACTTGGTGGGCTTTCCCTGGACTCCTCCCCGCTCCCCCCTTCCCCATACGGGATACTGAGATTGGCATTGGTATTCTCACATAGGTACTTAATGTCCATGGAAGTGTTTCCGCGTATTAGAGAAAACATATGACCCTTCACTTTCTGTGACTGGCTAACCTCATTTGACAATGTCTTCCATAGAAGCCCCACATGCTTAATAACATTCCATAAAGTAGAAGTGGATGCACCCTAATTAGGTTGGTTTCGATTTTTGCCACTGCAAATAAAACCCCAATAAACATGCTAGTTCTGCACTTGATTTCTTTGCATGTGGTGTTTTATTTCAAAGGAGAGATTCCCAAAGGAGAACCGAGAGTCAAAATGTGCATACATCTACCTATTTTAATAGATGTGACTGGGCCACTTTCTCCAAAGACAGTAACAAGTCACAGCCTTGCAGGTCCCAGCAATGCCTCCTTTGCTGTCACTCTGCAGGCATTTGGGGACATTGACTGTGCACCCAGCTCGTCCTGAGGCTTGAAGGCCTAGGACATAGCCTGGCCTTGATGAGTCTCATGAGAATGTTCAGGAAGGAGGAGGAGCATTGGGTAACAAGACATCAGCTTCCCTCCATCCACTGGAGTTCAATATCTAGATTTCAATGTCCAAGACTCCCACCTACAATCTCACAAGCCAATGGGCCCCAAAGGAGGGATGGACAGGGCCTCGAGGGGTGTGCAGACAACTGTCCATCTGTATATAAAAAGATGGGCCAGGAATGGTGGTGCTCAGTTGTAATCCCAGTACTTGGGAGGCTGAGACAGGAGGATCACAGGTTTGTGGCCAGCCTTGGCTACTTTGTGAGGCCCTCTGCAACTTAGTGAGACCCTGTTTCAAAATAAAGATTAAAAAATACAGCTAAGGGTGTAGCTTGGAGGTAGAATCCTCTGGGTTCAATCCCCAGTACTGAAAAAAAAAAAAAAAAGATGGCCGGTGTGCCATAGACTGAGACAGGATTTAACTTCATTATAGCAACAAACACTGAAGAAAAGCAAAGTAACACTGGTGTCTTGCTGAGTTTGCTTTAAAGGAATTTGCTCTCTAATGAGTACATCATGAAGAGTTTTCAACAAGCTTGCTTAACTACATTAGGACCCCTTTTAAAAAATTAACAAAGCTGGGCATGGTGGTGCACACTTGTAAGCCCAGTACTTGGGAGGCTCAGACGGGAGAATCGCAGGTTCGTGACCAGCCTCAGCTACTTGTGAGGCCCTCCACAACCTAGTGAGACCTTGTTTCAAAATAAAGAATAAAATAGAGCTGGGGGTGTAGCTCGGAGGTAGAATGCCCCTGAGTTCCATTCCCAGTGCCCCCCCACCACACACACACAAAATAACAAGAAGTATGACGGAGTCTAAGGGAACTTTTTTTCTTTGCAGCACTGGGGATTGAACCCAGGGTCCTGTGCATGCTTGGCAAGCACTCTACCACTGAGCAATATCCCTAGTCTTTTTATAAAATATTATTTTGAGACAGGGTCTCACTTAAGCAGTCAAGGCTGGCCTTGAACTTGAGATCCTGTTGCCTCAGCCTCCTGAGTAGCTGGGATTACAGGGGTGAGCAACTTTGCCTGACTCAGCGGCTAAGTCCCATGGGCTCCCCAGTGCCCGAGCCTGTGTGAGGCGTGTGGAGGCAGGCATGCCTACACATAATTTTTTTTTCCAAGGACAGTGTTCACAACTGTCATAAGATCCTCAGTGGCGAGCCAGGTGTGGTGGCACATGCCTGTAATCCCAGTACTTGGGAGGCTGAGACAGGAGGATCGAAAGTTCGAAGCCACCTTCAGCAATTTAGTGAGACCCTCAGCAACTTGGTGAG
>PVLC010033807.1:0-17218 GCA_004027655.1 Graphiurus murinus | reverse complement strand
GCTTTTTTTTTTTTTTTTTTTTTTTTTGCGGCACTGGGGGTTGAACTCAGGGGAATTCTACCTCAGAGCTATACCCCCAGCCCTATTTTTTATTCTTTATTTTGAAACCGAGTCTCACTAAGTTGCGGAGTGCCTCACTAGTTAGCTGAGGCTGTCTGAGAACCCGGATCCTCCGGTCTCAGCCTCCCGAATGCTGGGATTACAAGCGTGCGCCACCACGCCTGGCTTGGCTTAGCATTTTTAAGGCAAAATTTTTGTTAAAGTTCTATGTGTAATGGCGGCTCCTATTTTGCAATTTGGGACAGTTTAGGGTTTCTTCCTAGAAAATTGTTCCGTAGAGTCTTTATAGCATGGCCTTGATCCAATCCTCAGATACATAAAGAATGTAGGTTCCAGGCCAGCCTTAGCAACTTAGACTCTCAGGAACTTAGCAAGACCTTGTTTAAAAAAAAAAAAAAAAAAAAAAAAGATGAGGGATCGGACACACCTGGTTCAATCCCTAGTAACACACGCACACCTGAGGTGGTGCTTAGGCAGCTAGCCATTGTGCTGCCGTGCTCGATGCTCACGCAGCGCTGTGGCTGGCTGGTCACACCTCCATGTGAGTGAGCCTGCGCCGGTGTTTCACTCGTGGGGAGCAGCACTGGCTGCCTGCTGTCCATTGCTTCCTCTCAATTACGAGGAAAGACAGGTCGGTGGCCAAAATTTTGTGGTTAGTTTTTGGTGCTGGGGATTGATCCCAGGGGCATCCTGCCTCCGAGCTACAGCCCAAGCCCTATTTTTTATTCTTTATTTTGAAATAGGGTCTCACTAAATTGCAGAGGGCCTCACTAAGTAGCTGAGACTGGCTGCAAACCTGGATCCTCCTGTCTTAGCCTCCCAAGTACTGGGATTACAAGTGTGCACCACCACGCCCAGCTCAAAATTTTGAATTAAGAAGAGACCTCTGTGTCTTAAGGGCTCCCACTACGGAAGTCAGTGCTGGAGTCGGTTTCCTCCTTCGAGTGGCCGCCTTGTGCCCGCTCTCCCCGAGGCTCTTCTGACCCCCGTGCCTTGTGCTTCTCTCGGCAGTAATCCAGTCCCTCATCGCACTGGTGAACGACCCCCAGCCCGAGCACCCGCTGCGGGCTGACCTAGCTGAAGAATACTCTAAGGACCGTAAAAAATTCTGTAAGAACGCTGAGGAGTTTACAAAGAAATATGGGGAAAAGCGACCTGTGGACTAAAATCTGCCGCGAGTGATTCCAGCGAGTGTGAGCAGAGGCCCCGAGCAGTGCGTTCAGACACCCGCAAAGCAGGACTCTGTGGAAATCGACCCGTGCCACCGCCTGGCGTCCGCTTGTGGCAGTTACTAACTTTCTACAGTTTTCTTAATCAAAAGTGGTCTAGGTAACCTGTAAAGAAAGGATTAAAATTTTCAGATGTTCTAGTTCTGCTTTCTTTGTTTTAAAAATCACTGCTTCAATCTACTTTAAAAGGATGGTGTTTCTTTTCTTGTCCAAATTTACCCCAAATCTTCAAGTTACATTTAGCCCATAAGGTTGGGGGGGGGTGTGGTTCTCTTGCTCCCAGCCCTGCCCGCCCAACTCCCACTTTCTGGAATTCAGTTTGTCTCATGTATTCACTTCCCCAGACCCGTCCCGTCTCCTCCATGTCGAGGCAGAGGCGAAGAAGGGCTCTGGTGGCTTTCTCCTCCGTGTCCCGCTGCCCCATGGGAGTTGGTTCAACCTCTCCTGCTGCCAGTTTACAGCATCCTTTTAAAAAATCACGAAACAAGCAAACCACCACACTTCTCCTCCCAGCACCCCCAGAAAAAGCTGTGCAGAGGGAGCCTCTTATGTCAGATCTAGCTGATGTGACTGAACTGGCCCATGGTGACCCCAAAGGGAGGGCCTGCCAGGCTGAAGGTCAGCAGCCTTTCCTGCAGCTGGACTAGAAGATCACTGGTCATCGCAGGCAGAGCCAAAGCCAGAACACCCATGTGGAATTGCCAGCTCCTCGCTCGGTCACCACTCTCCCTGAACCTGCCAGAGTGCTCCGGCCCCTCAGCGCGGCAGCCCCGCACAGCTCTCCCCTGGCGCCCTCTGACTCCCTTTGTGGGAACCAGGACTCAGCTTGGTCGCCGGGACCTCTGCCAGCCCAGCCCAGGAAGAAGATGGCCTTCCCCCCGCCCCCTCCGGAGTCACAGCCTTCGCAGAGTCAAGCTCCGCGTGATGCTCGCTCAGTAATATCCTTTCAATGTGTTTTATATTGTTTTGATTGCCTTTTTTTGTAGAAATAAAAATTGACCTTAGAGTTTATCATCAGACAAACTTTGTAAGGATTTGAATGTTCACGTCTTTTCAAGGCAAGCGGGACTGTCCCCAAAACGGTAGAGAATACACAGCACTCTGGCACCTGAGGAGGTCAACCATCCGAGCGCCAAGTGCCACCAACTACGTCTCCCGCTGGCGGCTTCCCTTCTCGCCTGCGGGGGCACTAGATCCTGTGGAGAAGACGACTTCAAGAACTCTGCTTTCTGTTTTAGCGTTAGTTCTCTAACTCGGGGTCTTTCTGGGGCTCACAGAGGTGTAAGTCAGGCCTGTGTATCACCTGTGCAGCAGTGACAGGTGACGGGTAGGTTAGGCGGCGAGCACCGTGGCATTGTCGGGGTGCGGCCGCTGCGGTGTGTGAACGAACTCAGCTTCTTTAGTCCCAGGTCCCCGAAGGGCAGGTTTCGGAGATGCCTCTGTGCCCAGGATGGCAGCAGGCCGGGCCGGCGTTTCCACGTCTGTCTCTTCACTAGTAGAAAGGCGGTAATGGATTTTATTTCACTCACACTGAGATTTGTAATAAAATGCCAAATTCTGTCAGAAGCTATCCAAACAAGCTGCCATTTGTTCTCGTTGCTTCTCTGAGTCCAGAACTGTTGCCATTCTTGGAAACTGCCCCATCGCTTCCTGGTTCTGCCAGCATAGCTCTGCCTGCCTGTCACCCCTCACTGCCCTCCGCTCACCGTGGGAGGAGGGCGCCCCTACGCTGGCCGCCCCTCTCAGGGACTCTGGGCCCTGGCAGCAGAGGCCTCGCTGTCAAGGGAGCAGGTGGTCCTCCCTCCAGCCCTGCCCCGGGGCAGGCTTTGAGCAAGCTGGCGACCAGCCCTGGCTGCGCCCACACCAAAAGGCTGGCTCCTCTGGAAAAGGGGAGCGCGTGTGGGGCGGCCACCCACTGCTGACCACGCTGGCGCAGGCCCTCAGCCTGCCTGGCTCCTTGAAGTGCCCTGGGTCCTCCCTGCCCCTCTCCATGAAGGCAGAGAATAGCTTTCTAAGATGCTGCGATCCCGTTCCGCTGCCCGTAATAAAGATGCTCTCCAACGCTGGCCTGGTTGTGTGGGCTTTTCCTTCCTCTGTGGGCGGGCGGTGCCAGGGGCCTGTGCTCTTGGAGGCAGGGAAACAGACATTACAGTCAACACTGGGCGAGCTGGAGAGTCCAGACCATCCCGGCCTGCAGAGGGACCTGGTGGGTGTCCAGCGAGGGGACAGCAGCTTACACGCAGGGACCTGTCACTTCAGTGGTTCCTGTAGTCCAGGCCAGCGCTGTAGTAGAGGCCAAACTGGCCCTGAGGGCGGCTTGACCAAGGTCCTGGAACTAATGAGGGTGGGGCCGGCCACTTGGCTGAATGGCTCCAGCCAGAAGCTGGCGGGTCCCCAGGCTGCTGGGGCGTGGCAGCAGAATCCCCAAGAGGACAGGCCCCTGACGCTTGCTGTTTTGTTCAGGCCAAGTTCCCTTCCTAGAAGCTGACACTGTGACCAGGGCTGCACTGTGCTGGTCTGGGGAACCAAGCGTATCCTGAATCCCAAGCCAGCCCTGTGAGCACTGTTATCCCTATGACTTAATTCATTTCATTTTTTGGTGCTGGGAATTGAACCCAGGGTCATTCGCCCTCTGAGCTATACCGAAAGCCCAATTTTATTTTTACTTTGAAACAGGGTCTCCCTAAGTTATACCCCACCCTGTCTGAACCTTCGATCCTCCTGTCTCAGCTTCCAAGTGCTGGGATGACAGACGGCGGCCCTCCTCCCCAAGGGTCCCAAGCCCCGCCCAAAGCCACTTTCTCACCTCCCCCTCCAGTGCTCATTGTTCAGCTTCAAATGTCCCCGTCGTCCACTGCAGCCCAGTTTGTCGCCACTGCCCCCGAGGCTCCTGGGACCCACTGCCAGCAGACAGGCAGGCAGCTTGGAAACCCCTCCCGCTTTCACTGGGCAGTGCCATCCAGAGCCGCCTGGGTTCCCGCTGCCGCCCTGCCTTTTCTCTCTCGCCTCCCGCAGGCAGCATGGCCACATGGCGCCACTGCAAAACCGAGCCAGACGCAGGCCAGGACTGGCCGCCAGCAGGGTGCTGCAGGCCCGGCCGTGCCCAGCCTATGGTGGCTTCTGGGGCAACTGGAACGTGTCCTTGCTCACAGCAGCTCCTGGGGGCCGGGCAGGCCTCGGGACCAGAGCGGGAAGGACTTCGCAGCAGCATGGGGAGGCTGCCCCCTCTGAGGGCTTCTTGACCGTGTCGCCGTGGGCAGACCCCGCCGCGGTGTTGCCTTGGAGGCTGAGTTGTGTCCCAGCACCCAGCCCAGGGCTGGTGCAGAGCCTTCATACAGGAGCAGAACAGGCAGCACCCACCAACACCCTGCACAGCAGGTCGGGGCCCAGGATCCCCGACCCCCACCACGCTGGGGGACCTCCAGCGTCCACCCACAGCACCGGCTTGCCTGGGAGGCGGCCCGTGCTCACCGGCCTCACTCTGCTCAGGCCAGGCCCCCTCAGTTCTTTGTTTGGGCACTGAGGATTGACCCCAGAGGCATTCTACCTTCCAGCTGCACCCCCAGCCCAATTTATTTTTTATTTGGAAACAGGGTCTCACTAGGTTGACAAGAGTCTATTTGCTGAGGCTGTCCTCCAACCTGCAATCCTTCTGTCTCAGCCTCCCAAGTACTGGGATTACAAGCATGCACCCAGCACCACGCCCAGTTTCTCTTTTATTTTAAAACACAGACTGGCTGAATTGCTGAGGCTGCTTTCTAACCAGTCTCTCTTGCTTTTTTTTTTTTTTTTTTTTTTTTTTTCTGTTTGGTGGTACTAGAGATTGAACTCAGAAGCATTCTACCTACAAAATATATCCAGCCCTTTTATTTATTTTATTTTTTGCAGAACTGGGGATTGAACCCAGGGGCATTCTACCTCCAAGCTATACCCCCAGCCCTATTTCATTTTTATTTGAAAATAGGGTCTCACTAAGGTTGCTGAGGCTGGCCATGAACTTGCAATCTTCCTATCTGGCCTCCCAAATCCTGGGATTACAAGTGTGTACCACCATGCCCAGTTCCTGTCTTTTTTTTTTTTTTCTTTGCAGTACTGGGGATTGAACTCAGGGGCATTCTACTTCCAAGCTATACCTCCAGTCCTATTTTTTATTCTTTATTTTGAAATAGGGTCTCACTAAGTTGCAGAGTGCCTCACTAGGTAGCTGAGGTTGGCCGAGAACCCGGATCCTCCAGTCTCAGCCTCCCAAATGGAGGGATTACAAGCGTGCGCCACCACGCCCGGCTCAGCTCCTGTCTCTAAATGCTAAAGGCCTGTAGGACTCATGTCAGCCTCTAACTCTGTTCATCCCTCCTTCCTTCTCTGGGTGACAGTAGCCATTCCCACAGCTTCATCTGCCGTATGTGCCAAACCCTAAGTCTCCCTCCTGCCCACCGCACACAGCTCTCCTGAGCCTCAGGGCACTCCACACTGCGCCAGAGCTGCAAGCCACAGTGCCGTTTTATTTTATTTATTTATCTATTTTTTTTTTGCAGTACTGGGGATGGAACCCAGGGGCATTCTACCTCCAAGCTACACCCCCAGCCCTATTTTTTATTCTTTATTTTGAAACAGGGTCTCACTAAGTTGCAGAGTGCCTCACTAGGTAGCTGAGGCTGGCCGCGAACTCAAGTACTGGGATTATAAGTGTGCACCACCACACTCGACTAGCCAGTGCCATTTATTTTATTTATTTATTTATTGCGGTACTGGGGATCGAACTCAGGGGCATTCTACCTTCGAGCTATACCCCCAGCCCTGTTTTTTATTCTTTTATTTTTTTTATTTTTTTTATTTTTTGTGGTACTGGAGATTGAACTCAGGGGCATTCTACCTCCGAGCTACACCCCCAGCCCTATTTTTTTATTCTTTATTTTGAAACTGAGTCTCACTAAGTTGCGGAGTGCCTCACTAGGTAGCTGAGGCTGGCCGCGAACCCAGATCCTCCGGTCTCAGCTTCCCGAATGCTGGGATTATATTCTTTATTTTGAAACCGAGTCTCACTAAATTGTGGAGTGCCTCACTAGGTAGCTGAGGCTGGCCTCGAACCCGGATCCTCCGATCTCAGCCTCCCAAATGCTGGGATTACAAGCGTGCGCCACCATGCCCGGCTCACCAGTGCCATTTTAATAGGAGCTACCACCACACTTCCCAAATGTAAGTGTTGCAGAACCCTACGAGGTAAGCAGAAGGCTGAGCAGCTTGAAAGTGAAAACCTAAAATCCGATATGCCCTGAAACCAGTGGCTTGAGCACCGACATGGTGCCCGAAGGGGAAGTTCAGCACCTGATCTCACGTGAGGGTTTGCCATCGGAATGTAGAAAAACAAGAGGTATTTCATAAAATTACCTTCAGGCAGGCAGGAGCAGTAGTGGAGGGGTAGAACTGGTGCTTGGCCCTAGGTTCATCCACAGCACCAGAGGGAAAAACTAAAACCTTCTGGCCATGTGTATAAAGTGTGTATGCAACGTAAAATAATTTCATGTTTCCACTTGGGTCCTTTTCCCAAGATATCTCATATGTCCACACGTATTCCATAATCTGATGAAGTCCAAAATTCGAGAGACTTCTGTTACTAAGCATTTCCAATCAAGGATATTAAATGGCAGAGCCGGATCTGCCCTCCTCGGAGCTGCCTGTGTCAGCCCCAGCCAGCAGCTGGCAGGAATGTGGCCAGACCACAGGGGCAGAGGCAGGGGGCTGGAGCTAGACAGCAACGTGACCAGACTGATTCCTGGGCACAGGCCGGAATGAGTGACGGAAAGGAAGTGGGGGTGGGTGCTGGGGCTGCGAAAGTCAAGGTTAAGGGGAGCCTGGGATGGAGGAGCGTGGAGCCCGAAAAGAGGGGCTTGAAGCCACGGGCATGGGATGGAGGCAGGACGCAGGAGGAAGCGCCCACCCTCAGCTGGCTGCAGTGGCCCACGCCTAGAGAGATAGTATCCTGGGTCCAAGGCTATCAAGCAGTAAAACAGTGAGACCCTGTTAAAAAAAAAAAAAGCCGGGCATGGTAGCACACTCCTGTAATCCCAATACTTGGGAGGCTGAGACAGGAGGATCGCAAGTTTCTGGCCAGCCACAGCAGTTTAGTGAGGCCCTCCTCAACTTAGTGAGACTTTGTTTCCAAATAAAGAATAAAAAATAAGGCTCGGGAGTGTAGGAAGAATGCCCCTGAGTTCAATTCCCAGTACCACAAATACAAATAAAAGCTCAGCTGGATGTGGTGGTGCACCCTTGTAATCCCAGCATTTGGGAGGCTGAGACCAGAGGATCTAGGTTTGAGGCCAGCCTCAGCTACTTAGTGAGGCCCTCTGCAACTTAGTGAGACCCGGTTTCAAAATAAAGAATAAAAAATAAGGCTGGGGATGTAGCTCAGAGGTAGAATACCCCTGAGTTCAATCTCCAGTACCGTCAAAAAAATTAAATAAATAAAAATAAAAAAGGTAGGGGATGTAACTCATAGATAGAACATCCCTGGGTTCACCCCAGCATCACCAAAACAAAAACAAAAAGACACCCTTGCCCCTTCAGAAAACCACGTCCCTGTGGCTCCCCAGGCAGGTGAGTGCTCTCCTGGCACCTGATCCTGTGGCTGACACAGCTAGAGCCCAGTGCACATCACATAAAGGAATCCAGAGAGCCGGGCGTGGTGGCGCACGCCTGTAATCCCAGCGTTCGGGAGGCTGAGACCGGAGGATCCGGGTTCGCGGCCAGCCTCAGCTACCTAGTGAGGCACTCCGCAATTTAGTGAGACTCGGTTTCAAAATAAAGAATAAAAAATAGGGCTGGGGGTGTAGCTCGGAGGTAGAACGCCCCTGAGTTCAGTCCCCAGTACCGAAAAAAAAAAAAAAAAAAAAAAAAAAAGGAATCCAGAGGTTGAGCCCTGCTCCGACTGACGTGCCCGCCCCGCTCTAGTCCATGAAGTGGGGACCCATGGAACTGAGACGAGGACCCCGAGGTGCTCCCTGCCTTTGTCCTCTGGAGCGGGGCAGGAGGACTCCGTGCCCCAGACTCCTCTCCACTTCCCTCTCCTCCACTCCCTGTCTCCGGGCCCTTGGTCCGAGTAACATGGGGACCCTGTACACAGAGCATCCACGCACCAACAGGTTCCCTTCTCCACAGGAGACTGCCCCTCCTGGAAATTAACTTTTTTTTCCCTTTGGTGATGGAGATTAAACCCAAGGGCATTCTACCTCGGAGTTACACACCCCCAACCCTATTTTATTTATTTGTTTTTTGCAGTACTGGGGATTGAACCCAGGGGCATTCTACCTCCAAGCTACACTCCTTCCCCTGTTTTTTCTTTATTTTGAAACAGCGTCTCCCAAAGTTGCAGAGGGTCTCACTAGGTAGGCTGAGACTGGAGGATCCGGTTCGAGGCCAGCCTCAGCTATCTAGTGAGGCACTCCGCAACTTAGTGAGACTCGGTTTCAAAATAAAGAATAAAAAATAGGGCTGGGGGTATAGCTCGGAGGTAGAATGCCCGAGTTCAATCCCCAGTACCGCAAAAAAAAAAAAAGTGTGGGTCACCACACCCAACTCCTATTTTTTATTTTGAAGCAGGGTCTTATTGAGTTTCAGAGGGCCTCACTAAGTAGCTGAGGCTGGCCTTGAACCTGTGATCTCCTATCTCAGCCTCCCAAGTACTGGGATTACAAACATGTGCCACCACGCCCAGCTCTATTTTTTTTTTTTTTTTTTTTGCAGTACTGGGGATTGAACCCAGGGGCATTCTACCTCCGAGCGAGCTACGCCCCCAGCCCTATTTTTTTTTATTCTTTATTTTGAAACCGGGTTTCACTAAGTTGGGGAGTGCCTCACTAGGTAGCTGAGGCTGGCCGAGAACCCAGATCCTCCAGTCTCAGCCTCCCGAATGCTGGGATTACAAATGTGTGCCACCACACCCGGCCTCCAGCTCTACTTTTTATTTTGAAACAGGGTCTCACTAAGTCGCTGAGGCTGGGCTCCAATCTGTGCGCCTCTGTCTCAGCCTCCCAAGCACTGGATTTCAGGTGTTTGCCACCGCACCCAGCTCTTTTGTGGAATACTGACTTGGTCTGGGCCCAAGGGAGTTTCTCTGTGTCCATTCTTGTTTTTGTGATTTCTAGGGCACCGTTTGTAAAACCACCCAAGTCTGAAAGACATGTATTTTATTAAGACACCCATCTCTGCCCACTGCCCCTGAACAGTCAGGCATTTTCACAGCAACAGGAATCGGCACCACATGCTCTGCAAATCCTGGTCCCGGATGTCACAGGCTGCCTCTGCCCAAACTCTAGCTGCGCTTGGGGCCACAAGGATGCTGGCACAGAGCTGGCACCGTCTCCGTTGTGGAGTCACAGCCTGCTGCAGGCCCTGGTTCCAGGCGGTGCAGGAGCTTCATCCGTCCCCTCTCCTCCACACTAAGGAACACTAGTGCCCGGCTGGCTGTCGGGGTCAGGGTGGGGAAGGCTCCTCAGTGGCCTCGCAGGGAACTCCCGAGGTTTCCTGAAGTCCAGGTCGTCTAGCGCGCAGAGCTGCACACCGTCTTGGGCAAGCCGGGCTCGCAGGGTGGGCGCCGTGAGGACCCTCAGCTCGTGGAGCCGCTCCCAGGAGCAGGAGAAGGCGTCCGGGCCCTCGCCGCAGCCCCCTGCCGGAGGCACACTGGGGTAGCCGGGGTGTGCCATCAGCTCCGCCGTCAGGGCGTGACTCGTGGGGACATTCTCCAGGGCCCGCGCCAGAGCCCCCAACACGCGGTGAGCAGACATGTGTCGGCCGCAAGTGCTCAGGCCCACGAAGGCGTCGGTCCACCTGGGGGTGTCGGGGCATCAAGGGTGGGGCAGGCCAGCCAGCCAGGCCAGGCAGGGGGCGCGGCAGAGCTGGCGTGGGGCCGGCCGGGGGGTGGTGGGGGATGCTCACCGCAGGCCGTGCTGGGAGAAGGGGCCCACGGCGGCGCGGGCATCGCGCTCCACCGAGCAGGCGAAGGCGCGCGCAGGGTCCTCCAGCCACGCGCAGCCGCCCACGCCGGGCTCCAGCGGCAGCCGGGTGAAGCGCACGCCGCAGCTCTGCAGCGCCTCGGCGAACACGCGGCACACGCCTGCGGGCCGAGCGGCTCAGCACGCCATCCCCGGCCCGGGCGCCGGCCCCCGCCCCGCGCGCCCGTCCACGCACCTGGGAGCACGTGCACGTGCTGGTGGCCGTCCACGTGCGTGGGGGCGCGGCCCAGCAACTCCTGGAAGCGGCCGAGTTGGGCCTCCAGCTCCTCCCGCACCTGGAGGGGCGGCACACACCCTGACGTCCCGGGACGCCCGAGCGCCCGCTCCTGCCCCGCGACTCCGGCAGCGCCGGGGTCATCGCGAGCATCCCCCTGCAGCCGCACCTCCGCACCTGAGGCAAGGCCACGTCTCCGGCCGCCACCGCCTCCCGGAATCCCATCTTGCCGAGGAAGAAGCCTTCGGGGCTGAGCAGCGACGAGCAGCCGGGGCGGGCCGGGCCCACCGGGAGGCCCTCGGACAGGTTGGCGTGGAGGCCCGTGGGGATGCAGTGCCTGCGGGCGGAGCGAGCGGGAGCACGGGCGCGCGGAGCTTGGGCGCCCCCGCCCACCGGTCCCGGAGGGGGGCCGCGCTCACCTGCGGGCCAGCGCCGCCGCGCTCTCCGCGGCCGCGCCGTTGACCAGCAGGGACACGCTGGTCACGGCTCCTGCCAGGAAGGCCTCCACGATGCCCTCGTCGCGCCGCGGGCAGTAGCCAAAGTCATCGGCGGTGACCACCAGGCGTACGCGGGGCCGGGACATGACCGCTACGAACCCGAGCTCCCGACCTCGCGGGTGGGCGGGACAGTCCAGGCCCCGCCCCCGTACGCGCCAGAGGCCCCGCCCCAACGCACGCCGCGGCCGCGCCGCGCCCACCTGCTCGCCACCTAGTGGTCGCTTAGTGGCCCTGCAGCGACCCTGCTGACAGTACTCCTCCCCAGGCCCTGCAAGGCTCCAGATACCGCGCCCGGGGAGCGTTCCCCTGACTGTGAAAGGCGGCTTTGAAAAGTGATGTATTAAAAAAAAAGAGTTCCCCCCAATAAATAAAGAAAGAAGGAAGGAGTAAAGGAAGAGAGAAAGGAGACCTTGTTTCCAAACTAAAATGGGCTGGGGGTGTAGCTTAAAGTAGAAAGCCCCTGGGTTCAATCCCCAGTAACCCCCCCCCCAAAAAAAAGAGAAATGGTCTCCTTAACCTTTCCCCTTCCCACTGTTAGCTTCCTGTCATCTGTCTTCCTTTTTAATTTTTTTTTTTTTTTTTGGCACAGGAGATTGTGACATTCTACCTCTGAGCTACACCCCCAGCCTGCCCACCATTTATTTATTTATTTATTACTGTTGTAGTAGTGAGGATTGAACCCAGGGGCTTTCTACCTCTGAGCTACACCCCCAGACCTATTTTATTTTTTATTTTGAAACAGGATCTCACTAAGTTGCAAAGGGCCTCACTAAACTGTTGAGGCTGGCCACGAACCTGCAATCCACCTGTCTCAGCCTCACAATACTGGGATTACTGGTAGGTGTCAACATGCCTGATACTTTCTTTTTTTTTTTTTTTTTTTTTTCAGTACTGGGAGTTGAACTCAGGGGCATTCTACCTCCGAGCTATACCCCCAGCCCTATTTTTTTTTTATTCTTTATTTTGAAACCGAGTCTCACTAAGTTGCGGAGTGTCTCACTAGGTAGCTGAGGCTGGCCGCGAACCCGGATCCTCCGGTCTCAGCCTCTCGAATGCTGGGATTACAAGCGTGCGCCACCACACCCGGCTTGATACTTTCTTTATATAGCAATTTTTCTATAAAGTTGCTCATTAAAATTTCTATAAAATTGTAACAGTACCTATGAGCCTTATCTTGTGTGTGTGTGTGTGTGTGTGTGTGTGTGTAATATTGGGGATTGAACCCAGGGGCATTCTACCTCCAAGTTACACCCCCAGGCCTATTTTTTTTTTTTTTTATTTATTTATTTTGCAGTACTGGTGGTAGAATCCAGGAGCATTCTACCTCTGAGCTACAACCCAATCCTTTTTTTTTTTTTTTTTTTTTTTTTTGCGGTACTGGGGGTTGAACTCAGGGGCATTCTACCTCTGAGCTATACCCCAGCCCTATTTTTTTTTTTTATTCTTTATTTTGAAATCGGGTCTCACTAAGTTGCAGAGTACCTCACTAGGTAGCTGAGGCTGGCCGAGAACCCGGATCCTCCGGTCTCAGCCCCCCGAATGCTGGGATTACAAGCGTGTGCCACCATGCCCGGCCTTATTTTTTATTCTTTGTTTTTGAAACAGTATCTCACTAAGTTTTGGAGGGCCTTACTGAGTAGCTGAGGCTGGCTTTGAACCTGCAATCCTCCTGTCTCAGCGTCCCAAGTACTGGGATTACAAGCGTGTGCCATCTTGCCCAGATTTTTATTTTTAGTTTAAAACAGTCTTGCTGATCCGGGTGTGGTGGCCGGATCCTCCAGTCTCAGCCTCCCAAATGCTGGGATTACAAGCGTGTGCCACCATGCCCGGCTTTCCCTCTTCCTTAGAGGGCTTAGTATCAGTCTTTAAATCAACTACTTGATTTTATTTTCTACATTTATTTCTTTTTTTCCCCTACACTTGGTGCATTATAGTCTCACATCATAACGCAGTTCATCGTGAGAGTGGCATACGTGCACGCAGTACATGGTGAGCTTCCCGGCTCCCTCTGCTTTCCCATACAGGACACTGGGATTGGTGTTGAGATTCTCACATGCATGCATATTTTCTTTTGCGGTACTGGGGATTGAACTCAGGGGCTTTCTACCTTCGAGCTATACCCCCAGCTCTATTTTTTATTCTTTATTTTGAAACCGAGTCTCACTAAGTTGCGGAGTGCCTCACTAGGTAGCTGAGGCTGGCCGCAAAACCGGATCCTCCGGTCTCAGCCTCTCGAATGCTGGGATTACAAGCATGCACCACTCCCCGCTTGCATGCATATTTTCAATGAAAGTGTTTCCTCAGAACCAGGCCTGGTGGTGCATGCTTGTAATCCCAGTACTTGGAAGGCTGGGTTCAAGGACAGCCTTGGCAACTTAATGAGGCTCTCATCAATTTAGCGAGACGGTGCTTCCAAGTAAAAAGAAAAAAAAGAGGAGCCAGGCATGATGGTGCACACCTGTAATCTCACTACTTGGGAGGCTGAGACAGGAGGATAGCAGGTTTGTGGCCAGCCTCAGCAACTTAGACCCCGTTTCAAAATTAGAAATAAGCCAGGCGTGGTGGCGCATGCTTGTAATCCCAGCATTTGGGAGGCTGAGACCTGAGGATCCGGGTTCGAGGCCAGCCTCAGCTACCTAGTGAGGCACTCCACAACTTAGTGAGACCCGGTTTCAAAATAAAGAATAAAAACAAACAAGCTAGCTATTAGAGGGTGGTTGGGGTATGCTACTTTTAGGATTTCAGGATGTCTTCCAACTGAAATCTCTCAGTATGAAAAACCTGAGATCAGATATCTATGTAAAGAAAATGCTACTCGCCCAGTAACACCCCCCCCCCAAAACAAAGCAAATGGATAATGCTGGCCATATTTTGCCTTTCTGACATTTCCTTGGAAATCTGCAAGAGCCTTCCCTTTCCCCTCCCCCAATAAGACCATTTAAGTGTGTGTTAAACAACTACTACAGAATACTAAATAAAAAGTTTGGCCAAGCCGGGCACGCTTGTAATCCCAGCATTCGGGAGGCTGAGACTGGAGGATCCAGGTTCCCGGCCAGCCTCAGCTACCTAGTGAGGCACTCCGCAACTTAGTGAGACTCGGTTTCAAAATAAAGAATAAAAAAAAAAATAGGGCTGGGGGTATAGCTCGGAGCTAGAATGCCCCTGAGTTCAATCCCCGGTACCGCAAAAAAAATAAAAAAAAAAAAAGTTTGGCCAAAACCAAAAAAAATAAAAATAAAAAAAAAGAATAAAAATAGAGCTGGGGGTGTAGTTCGGAGGTAGAATGCCCCTGAGTTCAATCCCCAGTACCTCAAAAAAAAAAATAAAATAGGGGTGGAAGTATGGCTCTGAGTTAGAATGCCCCTGGATTCATTTCCCAGTAATAAATAAATACAGAGCTGGGAGTGTAGCCCAGAGGTAGAAGAAAAGGCCCCTAGGTTCCATCCCTAGTACTAAAAAAAAACAAAACAAAACAAAAAAAACCGGGGTGCGGTGGCGCTCATTTATAATCCCAGCGTTTGGGAGGCTGAGACCAGTGGATCCTGGTTTGTGGCCAGCCTCAGCTACCTAGTGAGGCCCTCCGTAACTTAGTGAGACCCTGTTTCAAAATAAAGAATAAAAAATAGAGCTGGGAAGCCAGGCATGGTGGCACACGCTTGTAATCCCAGCATTTAGGAGGCTGAGACTGGAGGATCTGGGTTCTCCGCCAGCCTCCGCTACCTAGTGAGGCACTCTGAAACTTAGTGAGACCCTGTTTCAAGCTAAAGAATAGAAAATAGGATTGGAGGTGTAGCTTGGAGGTAGAATGCCCCCAGGTTCCATCCCTGCACCACAATAAATAAATAAATAAATAAATAAATAAATAAATAAATAAATAAATAAAATAAAGATTGGAGGCCTCAAAGAACCTAAGACTGAGCCGGCCTTGGTGGCGCATGCTTGTAATCCCAGCATTCGGGAGGCTGAGACCAGAGGATCCGGGTTCCCGGCCAGCCTCAGCTACCTAGTGAGGCACTCCGCAACTTAGTGAGACCTGGTTTCAAAATAAAGAATAAAAAAATAGAGGAGCCGGAGCCGGGCGTGGTGGCGCACGCTTGTAATCCCAGCATGCAGGAGGCTGAGACCGGAGGATCCGGGTTTGCGGCCAGCCTCAGCTACCTAGTGAGGCACTCCGCAACTTAGTGAGACCTGGTTTCAAAATAAAGAATAAAAAATAGGGCTGGGGATGTAGCTCGGAGGTAGAATGCCCCTGGGTTCAATCCCTAGTGCAAAAAAAAAAAAATAGAGGAGCCGGGCGTGGTGGTGCAGGCTTGTAATCCCAGCATTTGGGAGGCTGAGACCGGAGGATCCGGGTTCGTGGCCAGCCTCAGCTAGTTAATGAGACCAGGTTTCGAAATAAAGAATAAAAAAATTAGGGCTGGGGGTATAGCTCAGAGGTAGAATGCCCTTGAGTTCAATCCCCAGTACCACAAAAAACAAAAACAAACAAACAAAAAATAGAGCTGGGGGTGTAGCTTGGAGGTAGAATGCCCCTGAGTTCAATCCCCAGTACCACACACACAAAAAAAAAAGACCCTAAGACTGTTGTGTTCAGTCATGGTGATTGTTGATTTATCTGACCTCAACCAACCACTATTCTCCACGGGTCAGCAGATTGCAAGGAGGAAATTGACATTTATTAAACACCTTCTGGGTGTTAGGCACTAGTAATATTAGAGATTGGGGTGACTGCTCAGTTTCTGCCCCAAAGGAGCTCCACTTGGGAGACAGACAAGATGTGGTGTGCAGAGACTAGCCTGGGGCTTGCTGTCAGTCTGCTGGGTGTGGCAGGCTCTCCCGACCCAAGGGCAAAGGAGAAAGAAGAGGACTTGTTATGTGGGCCTTCTGCTCCGGTTCCGAGTGTGTCTTATGATGGTTTTATGTAATCCCCAGACTCCCGTGTGGAAGGACGCTCAACCCACTTCCAGACAAGAAGCCCATGCTCAGAGGCAGAGGCACACAGGCAAGAAACAGCAGAACCAGGCATTGAAGCCAGCCAGATCTGTGACTCGGAGCCGGGACTCTTTCCTGTGCCCTCATGGAGACTGCAGAAGAGGGCTGGAGACAGATGCTGGGATCGTCAGCCCCGGGCGAGGGGAGGAGACCCTTGGAAAGAAGCGGTCAGAGCCGAAGGCCCAGAGCCGTGCAGCTACGAGGGAGGAAATGAGAAAGGTCTGTATGTGTCACGGGCAGAGGCTGTGGTTTTTGCCCGTAGACGAGCGCAGATCCGAGCCCCAGCTCCAGAGCTCCCTCAGGCTGGACAGAACCCGGATCAGCAGCATCTCCGGACGCTCTGTCGCGGGCCATTATGAGCAGGACAGAACCTGGCTCAGTGTGGGAGGAGCCATCGTGGGCCACGCCCCCAACCATTGTGTCGGGGGGAGCGAGTGGATGAGAGGCCCGTTGCTAGCCAATCAGGAAGAGATATGTAAATGAGCAGCCAGGGAAGCTGCTGGGCGACTCCAGCTCCGGCCAGTCGCCCGCGAGCGGGCGCAGAGCGAGCACCGCCGCGCGCAGCGAGGGGACTGTGGTGAGCGCGTGGGCTGTGGGCCCCGAGCGGACTCTAGCGGACCTCTGTTCTGGGAGGAGGGAAGGTCGGACACACCCAGACCCAGAGATGGTCGGAGACAGGATGCGGACATCTTCCGGGACCCCCACCGCGTGTGCTCCGCAGTGGGGCAGTCCGCAGTCGCCTGGGGGGCTCGGAGCTGGAGGAAGGGCTGGTCGCGTGAAGGGCGCAGGGTGCGAGGAGCGAGGGACCCGTGGACCCCCAGGGCCACTGACACAATGGGGGACGGACGGAGAGACACTCGGACCCACGGAGGCCTGGACTGACCCTCATGCCATCTCCCCGCCCCGCGCAGAGGAGAGTCCGCTCGGGAATCGGGAGGCAGACAGCGGGCTTGGCTACCCAGCATGGCCCGCTGCCGCCACCATTCGGGATACCTGGCCGACGACGAGGCTGGCCACGGCACGTACATGGCGCGGGTAAGTGGCCCAGCCGCGCTGGTGCCGCGGACCACCCGCTTTCTCGTTCCCCATAGATCTCACTGGGCTTCTTAGTAAAATCCTTATTATAGCCTCCATCTCTCCTATGACATGCTGGGTCCTGATCTCCCCTCCCTCACTTTTCTTTCTTTCTTTTTTTTTTTTTTTTTTTTTTTTTTG
>PVLC010033806.1:0-17276 GCA_004027655.1 Graphiurus murinus | reverse complement strand
CCCCCAGCCCTATTTTTTATTCTTTATTTTGAAACAGGGTCTCACTAAGTTGCGGAGTGCCTCACTAGGTAGCTGACGCTGGCTGCAAACCCAGATCCTCTGGTCTCAGCCTCCTGAATGATGGGATTACAAGCGTGCGCCACCATGCCCGGCTAATTTTTTTTTTTTTTTTTTCGGTACTAGGGATTGAACCCAGCAGTATTCTATCTCTGAGTCACACCCCCAGCCCTAGTTTTTATTCTTTATTTTGAAACAGGGTCTCACTAAGTTGCGGAAGGCCTCACTAAGTAGCTGAGGCTGGCTAAGAACCTGTGATCCTCCTGTCTCAGCCTCCCAAGTACTGGGATTACAAGTGTGCGCCACCACATCTGGCCAGGGCCAATTTTTAAGCTAAACCTTTAAATAACGTTTCCTTGGGGTTTAGGTAAGTTTCTAGATAAGTTAACTTCTAGATGAACTTGATTAGTCTATAAAACTTTTCTAATTATCATTCACTCAACATGTACTTATTATCATTCACTCAACACTGCACTGTCAGTGGAGGGCAGGTGATAGTATAGGTGAGAAGACAGAAAAGGATAGCAAATTCTGCAGCACAGGCAGAAGATGGAAAATCCAAGTGGAGCTTAGGGATAGGGGCGACATTGAGAGTCCCAGGAGCATAAGTGATCTCCTGCAGATGGCCTGTGGTCGCCTCTTTTGAGAGACTTGAACTAAGTGGCCACTCACTTCATCCATGATCTACTCTAAAGAAAGGCCATGTGAACAGAAGGAAATGAACAGTCCTTTCAGGATGAGAGGAAAGAAGCCTCTGACATATGTCTGGTTTCTTGAGGAAAGACAGGAGATGTGACCACTCTGATCAGGAAAGTGTATCTGCTGGGTGTGTGATGCACACCTGTAATCCCAGCTATTCAGGAGGCTGAGGCTGGGGGATTACAAACTGGAGGCCAGCCTAAGCAATTTAGCAAAACCCATCTCAAAATATAAAGATGGGTGTGATGGCACATGCTTGTAATCCCAGTATTTGGGAGGTGGAGACAGGAGGATCGCAGGTTTAAAGCCAGCCTCAGCTACTTGGTGAGGTCCTCTGCATCTTAGTGAGACCCTGTTTCAAAATATGGAATAAAAAATAGGGCTGGGAGTGTAGCTCAAAGGTAGAATGCCCCTGGTTTTGATCCCCAGTATTGCAAAAAATAAACTAAATGTAAGAAAGGCTCCCAGCGGGTAGGAAGCCCTTGGGTTCAATCCCAAATACCAAAAAAAAAAAAAAAAAAAAGTGATTATCCTATTAAAAACTAAGTTTTATACAGTAATTTAGTATGGCATGTTGAAGCATCTCTTCATTATTAAGAAATCAGTCCCTCCAGGTTTAATTGCTAAGGCTGACTTGTCTCTGGAACATGAAGACTCAGCTGAGGGCCACCCCATTAAACTGCCTGGGAGGCTGGCAGACTCCCCACATGGTGCCCCTTTAGCACCACCCCCTCCATCAGACTGGAACAGAGGACGGCTTTGTGTTGGAGTTAGGCCCTGAAGGATAATGAGGACGGTGATAATAATGGCCACTGTTACTTTCTGCTCACTGTGTGCGGGAAGCTTCACCCAAATAACCTCATGAAGTCCTCACAGCAACGCTACAAAGCAGGTGCTGTTATCATGCCCAAGACTGCATGTTGGTTCTAGTACTAGACTTCTGGCCCATGAGTCTTCAGAACACACATGCCCCTAACCACTGAGTTAGACAATCGGAAGTAAGGATGATGGGGACGGCCCAGGGAAGAGACAGGAGGAGGAGGAGTACAAAGGACAGGGGAAGGGGTAGAAAGAACAGAGAGGAGGGGAGGATGTGCAAAGCAGGGACTGCACTGCAGAAGGGAAGAGCAGGAGATGCGGCTGGACAGAAGGGGTTGGGATTAGTGATTTGGATGAACTATGGAGTAGAAAGTTTGAGTTAGAATAAGCTTCAGAGGCCGCTCTTGCAGAAGCGTGTGAGACAGTTTGAAAAGGAAAGCCTCGAGGCAGGAAGGCTGGGCAGGAAACCAACACAACAGGTCAGGCGAGAAGGAACAAAGCATGGCACTGACAGACAGTGAGGACAGATGTGAGACATGATGTAGATCTTTGCTACAGAGTGGGACCAAGGCAGAGGACCATGGGTAGTTAAACATAAGTCTCAAGCCGGGCGTGGTGGCGCACACTTGTAATCCCAGCATTCGGGAGGCTGAGACTGGAGGATCTGGGTTCGCAGCCAGCCTCAGCTACCTAGTGAGACACTCCACAACTTAGTGAGACTTGGTTTCAAAATAAAGAATAAAAAATAGGGCTGGGGGTATAGCTCGGAGGTAGAATGCCCCTGAGTTCAATCCCCAGTACCGAAAAAAAAAAAAAACAAAAAACAAAACATAAGTCTCGCCGGGTGTGGCGGTGCACGCTTGTAATCCCAGCATTTGGGAGGCTGAGACTGGAGGATCTGGGTTCACGGCCAGCCTCAGCTACCTAGTGAGGCATTCCGCAACTTAGTGAGACCCTGTTTCAAAATAAAGAATAAAAAAAAATAGGGCTGGGGGAGTAGCTCGGAGGTAGAATGCCCCCGAGTTCAATCCCCAGTACCGCAAAAAAAAAAAAAAAAAAAAGTCTCGGTGCCATGTTCAGGTGACCAGAGGATAGTGATGGCAACAACTGATATTAGCACTAGGTTAGCATATAAACAAAATAATCCAAGTCTGGATTTTTACTACTAAGTGAAAAATACCAAGATATAACTATAAATAAAGGGTTAAAAATAAAAAGGAACAAGTTGTAACTGTATATTTGGGAACAGAGGAAACTGATTTGCTTCAGTCCCACAGGGGATGGGACAGTGATGACCAAGGCCAAATCTGTGTTCCAGGAGTGCTGGCAGCCCAGGGCCACAGGGCTGACCTGACTGTGTGCATCTGAGACCACAGTCCTTGTATGTGTCCACATCTGCCCAGTCTAAGGAACTCCTCATATGTGGTTTTTTTTTTTTTTTTTTTTTTTTTTGACACTGGGGATTGAACCCAGGGGCATTCTACCTCCGAGCTACACCCCCAGTCCTATTTTTTATACTTTCTTTAGAAACAGGGTCTCACTAAGTTGTGGAGGGCCTCACTAAGTAGCTCAAGCTGGCTGTGAACCCAGATCCTCCTGTCTCAGCCTCCCAAGTACTGGGATTACAAGTGTGTGCCACCATGCCCAGCTTTCTCACATGGTCTTGATCTGAAGTAGAGAAGGCAAGGGGGAGAGCCCTTAACCAGTGTGTCCGAAAAGAAGCCTCTGAATTCCAGCCTCCCACTCCTAGACCCTTCTCCTGGCTCAAAACACCCCCTTTGCCCCTCTTTAGATGTGTGATGCATGCACCAGACAATCAAGTGTCATAAACAGGCTTATATCTCTCAGGATTATTTGCATTTTAAACCTTCTTCTTAACTCTGTAGGAGGAAGCTTACTGTCAGCTGGAAAGTCACTGAGGCACAAAGGGTATCCTTGCCCCTAGAGTAGGAGCTGAGGACTGTGGTCCCCAAAGATGTTCAGCACCTACAGCTCTGGGTGCGGAGAAGACAACCTTCACATACTCTTCTGCCATTGGCCCTAGACTGCTCCCTGAAAGATCAAGGACCACTCCTCCACACGAGGGAGGAGACAGCCAGGGGAGAGGCCCCAGACTACAGAGCAGGGCGGGCTGAGCAGAGCCCTGGAGCTTGTCTGCCTGCATGTATGTGCAAATGGCTGCACATGCTGCCGGGAAACGGTCAACATTTCCCTTTATAGATTCTGGGTAATTAAACACGAAGAGAGAAATTATAAAAATTTCATTTGGTTATATAAAAGTCCATTTCTGTCATTTACAACTGCTTATCATTTATGCCCAATTGTCAAGCGACTCAATAACCATTATGGAAATGACTAAATATGTATCAAGCCAATGGCTTTATTTCTGGGGACACAGACCTCCGCTCATGAATATATCCTAGTTTACACTTGTGTGGTTAAGCTGTGAACAGATACCCCTTAACATCTGCTCCCCTACAACAGTAACAACGAGGAGGTGGGGTCCCAGCGCTATGCTTGGGAAAGATTCCTAGGGAAAAAACATTATTACTGCTCCTACTATCGAACCCACTTCTGGGCTTCAATTATATTTTCCCATCACTTTCTTAATCTTTACTTTATATGGTCAGTCCTATAAAAAGAAATACCTTTTTGTGAAGCTAGTCAATATTTTTAAAATCCAAAAGGAAAGAAAATGAAAAACTTTAATGAATTGCAGGGGGAAAAACATATAAAACTATTTAAAATAGCTCCTACCAACAAATATAATTCTCCAGAAATAATTCCCATCCTTGGAGACTTGAATAATATTTTAAACACACTGGCTTTCCCATGTAAACACGTCCATATTTGGATGTGTTTCTGGGTTCTGCTGTACTTCGAGGCGACTGCAGGAGCAGGCATACAGCTCAGACATCCAAGCTGGAGGGCAGCCCACCTTCCACGGCTGTCAGATATCGTGGCCCAGTGATTTCTAACTGCTAACCTGGAGAGGAGAGACCATCACGGTGCTCCAGTCAACCCAGGAATCCTGCGCCAATATTCCCCCCCCCCCCCCCGCTTCCTCTCTTCTTTTCTTATTGCTCTGCCTACCTGGATCAACATTTATGCCTTTTCCCTTTCCTCACTCATGCTCACACTTTGTGACATCTCTTACCTCTTCCTCCAGAGGCTACATCACCCTCAGCATAAATACTTCAAACTAAAGGCAATCACATTCTTCAGCTACTTTCTTTTCTCTTTACATGCCAACCTCAAAAATTCCTTAAATTAGCTATGGCTCTCTTATTTTCTCTAGGGCTCCAGCCCCTTCTAGAGAAGCATAAACTTGCACAAAGGCAATGCAGATGCAGAAATATAACAGTGCCAGGGCAAAATCTATCAGGCTGGTTTGCTCCCAGTCCAGAGAGATGAGGATCTAGCTGCACCCACTGGCACCTCCAGTGGTTTTACTTTCTGCTGTTTTAGACTTTGTTTATATATTCCCATCTTTACCTATCCTGAAGCTAAATGACTCCATCTTCCCACACACTCCACTTCTAATAAGCAGTAAGTAGTTGACCCATATCCAATTTCAGCACTCCTGCCAACTTTACTCTCATATTCCCATGTGTGGAAACAGGGTAGATATCCCTAACCAATTCTGAAAGCTCTCCTACTTTACAAGCCAGCAATCATTTAGACAAGTGAAGTCTTCTCTGAACTACACCAAAGGAACAAAATTAGCAACAATCTTTATTAAATCCCATCCATACTTTATGCAAAGAAATAAGACCATGAGTACTCCTTGGAAGGAACTGAGACTAGACTTTAAATAGTCCAAAATAAAGAAAACCAGAAAAGCTGGTATATTAGCCAAAGGTTATTCCCAATCCTTTTTCTCAGAGTCAATATGTATATGGATGGATAATTCAAGACAGTAGTTCTTTCTAGTTTGCAAACCCCAGGAAGTCAGGCTTGGAATGCGCCTAAAGGGGCCAGCCTTGTTTCAGGTGCAAATCATCGAATGTCAGCACCTGGCATGTTTAGCGAGTGCTCTGCACACGGGAGCCTCTGTGTGATCTCTTTGCTCTTCTCTGTCAATGAAGGCTCTTTTGTGCACTGTGTTAGGTGTTGGAAGAACAAGACCATTAGGATGCTGTCTCCTAAGCAGAGGGAGAGAAGCATGTCTACGTGAAGAAGCGGTCGAGTCACGGGTGCTAAGAGCATCTGTAGCAGGGGCTTTGGGATTAGAAGGACATAGGTAGTTCAGGGCCCACAGAGGAAGGCTCCCCAGAACTGCTGACACGAGCTGAGGCTCACAGATCAAGAGAGTGCTGGCCAGGTAGGTGAGGACCGAGTTGTGAGAGGAAGAGAGGGGAATAGGACAAAACAGAAGAACCCCAAGTGGTTCCCACAGCTGCCTCCTTGGGGAGTGGGGAGTGAAGGGAGAGGCAGGCAGGGGCCAGATGCTGGGGCTCATGTTGCTGAGGGATTTCAGTAGCAGCGAGACCTGGTTTTCCCTCTAGAAGCAGATGCCTGAGCTGAGGGAGCTGCCTTTTCCCCACTCCTGGCCTTTCTCTCCGTTCACTCCGGCCCAAGGGAGGAAGTGTGGAGACCTGAGCAGCAAAATGAGGGCTGGGAGCAGGTGAGGCAAGGCTCCCTCTCCTCCTTTTCAGGGGCATGCCAGCCTTCTCTGCCCCTCTCACCCCATCCGCCTAGTACTCCTCCACGGGGGACACCCTGCACCAGCACTGCAGGCCTGGGGAGTTGGCCCCATCCTGGGCTTTGGTCAGGGACCCACAGAGAGAGCCACTTACTCCAACCTGGTCTTATCAGAACAAGAGAACCCAACATGGATTGAAGAGATAGGCTGGAAATAAAGAGACCAGTTAGGAAGTTATTACAAGAGTCCATGGAAAAGATGATTAGTGCCTAGAAAAGGGCCAAGGGCCATGGGGGAGGAGGAAGCTCAAGGGCCAAGAGATGCCATTGAGGGAGCATTTGCCATGGAAGAAGCGGGGAAGAGGTGCGGCCTGGCTTCATCGTGAGCATGCACTTCCCCTCCAGGAGTCTTTCCTCTGAAGACCACCAAGCTGGGGGAGTGCATGCCGCGTGAGCTTCTCTCCTCAGTTCCTACAGGACAGAATGAGAAAGCAGATGCTGTTAGCAGGGCCTGTGTGTCTTACCCATGTATGGGGCAGGCCAGGCTGACTGGCCCCCTCCTCCATAGGGGTCCTGGGGCTTGGTGCTCAGAGCACTCGTGTGAAGAGCAGAGTCAGAATTGGTCCTAAGGAGGGGAGGAGAGAGTGTGGCTGAAATGCAGTATTCTTTGCTGAATATTACCAACAGGAGAGAAGGCAAGAATAATCGATTTACAATCATCCATAAAATGAAGAGTCAGGACCTACCTGCAGTCCCTTACATCAGTAACAGCCTCTGAGGACCACCACACCCAAAAAAGATTTCAGTTTGTTCTTGTATAGCCTTGCACTTAGAAGCTGAAGGCAATGGTGACCTAGTTAATGAGGCGGGTCTCGGACTCACTGCTAAGACTTTCTTGTCCTCTGCAACTCAGAAGATGGCTGTGACCAGTACAATCTGTGGCCAAGCTAGGTTTTCTCCACCGGAGAGTTCCTATGTGAAGGAGCACCCAGAACAGTGGTGTTCATGCCCTTTCAGGGCGAATGCAAAGTCGACTATTTTCAGAATACTACTGCACTGTCCTTCTTCTCCCTCCTGTTTGCACAGTGGGTTCTCCAGCACACACCTGATTGTGCGATGCCACCAGGGTGAAGTGGCAGCAGAGAATCCGCTTCGTTGAAGGTGTAAAGACACAACTATTCTAAGACTTTTTGTTTTGGAAAACATGATTGAGTTTCTTTAGAAATGATACTACTTATGTTAATGTGCAATGAGCTTATTGTTATTTTTTAATGCATTAATAAGTATTCTTTAAAGTAAGTAAGACAAGAAGTTTGGAAACTGCTGATCAATAGTAAATTTCTGAAATTGTCCTAGACGGCTCTGGCTTACATACAGCTTCCGCTCCAAGAGACAATTATTAACTCATCTGAGGGTCAAACTGGCTGTCATGAAAAGTGTGCGTGAGAAACATCAAGTCAGTCTAAAATGATTCTTTGTGGTCCATTCCAGGCCACAGTGTCAGTGGCTTCAGGCAAGGGGAGAAGCTCATAAGAGAAGGACCCACGTGACATGACAGGAAGAGCACAGGCTTGGGAGCAGAGACCGGGTTAAGCTTCTGGCTCCTTCACAGATTCATAGGAGCCCAAGAGGGTATCAAACAAATGCTGTGAACAATGTGCCTGTGGACTGCATATCAGATCATGCCAAGGAATCACTGGTAATTTTGTTAAGTATAATAATGGAACTTTTTTTTTTTTTTGCGGTACTGGGGATTGAACTCAGGGGCATTCTACCTCCGAGCTACTCCCCCAGCCCTATTTTTTTTATTCTTTTTTATTTTTGAAACTGAGTCTCACTAAGTTGCAGAGTGCCTCACTAGGTAGCTGAGGCTGGCCGCGAACCCAGATCCTCCGGTCTCAGCCTCCCGAATGCTGGGATTACAAGCATGCACCAACACGCCCGGCTCATAATGGCACTTTTTAAAAGGTTCTCATTGGCCTTATACTGCTAGTGGCATTGGGTAAAATACAGAGAAGAATGGAGGCTGGAAGCATGCTGACTGAGAATGATGCTGAGGGATGGGCACAAGAGGCCTCTCAACCATCTCCTTTGTGTATGTTTAAAATTTTGTGCTGTTTCTTTTCTTCTTCTTTTTCTTCTTCTTTTTTTTAACCCAAATCCCTTTACATATTAGCTGAGGGGCTGTGGACAAGTCATTTAGCTTCTTAAAATTCATTCTTGCAGTATATCATCAGGATTGAATAAATGACCTGGGTGGAACACTTACTCCAGGAGTGCGACCCCAAGTGACCATGGGAATACTTGCTGTTTACTGAACACTTGTGCTTCCTGAGCAGTCACTTCAACCCTCACAACCATGCCATGTACATTTATCCCCACATTTCAGATGGGCAAACAGAGGTACACAGGAGTTCATCCACTCAAGGTTTCAGTGCAAGAGGCAAACCCTGGGTCCCAGTCCAGACCGCAGGTTCTCACACTGTGCCGTCCTGTCACCTGCACATTCAATGGTGGTGGGGCTTTTAACACTTCTACAAACACAACTGACATATACATACTTGGCAGCCAAGTAAAGAATATCAAGACAATCAAATTGCTTGGTCTTCTTTTTAAAAATCTACTTCTACTAAGAAACTGCCCATGTACCTGTTAAGTGCAGACGTTAGCCTGAACCCAGGATGCTTTTCTTCTTTCCAAGGAGGCTGCTGCCTTTAGAAATCAGAACAACAGAAAAAGAAAAGAAGTTCAATCCATGGAAGCAAAGGAGAACTTGAGAGTCAGGTTTGAGAACTGGTCTTTCACTTACCTAGCTGCATAACCTGACTCTCCCCAAAATGCCCAGGCCTCACTCAGCTTGCTCACCATTGTTACAACAGGGCCAGACTGAAAGGTCCCTCAGTGCCTAAGATCTCTGATTTCCAGGACAACTACTGCAAACCCACAAGAACAGGATTAGCTAGCTGAGCACATACAGGGCTAACAAAGGCGCAAACACACTCCTGTGAATGCCTTCTGAAACCAGTCAACTCTACAACCAACTCCTCTGTAGGGGATATGGTCTTCAGCTAAATGTGTAAAAAATTGACCTTCATCATGTACCTTCAGTATGTATGTGTAGGGGTACCTTGGCAACTGGAATGCGAAAATTTTGCACTCCCATATGGATGGCCATGAAAAGGGATATAACCGTGACAGTTACCTAGGTTATGAAAATAATTTAACTAATTGTGCTCCACAAAGCACAAGACACTTTTCACTGGATACATATAAGAAAAATAGTTTGGAGATACGCTTTTTCTGATTTAAAATAAAATATATTTATCCTACAAATTTGATATTTTTCCCCCAGTGCTGAGGAGCAAACACAGGGCCTTCCACATGCTAGGCACTCTACTACTGAGCCATGTCCCCAACCTAATCCCAGGATTTTTTTTTTCAGAACTGGGGATTGAACTCCAGGGGCATTCTGCCTCCGAGCTACATCCCCAGCCCTATTTTCCATTCATTCATTCATTTTTGTGGCACTTGGAATTGAACTCAAGGGCATTCTACCTCCAAGCTACATCCCCAGCCCTAATTTTTATTCTTTATTTTGAAACAGGGTCTCTCTAAGTTTCGGAGGGCACCACTAAGTAGATGAAGCTGGCCACGAACCTTTAATCCTCCTGACTCAGCCTCCCAAGTACTGGGATTACAAGCATATATCACCACGCCCAACCAATTCCAGGATTCTTGAAGTTAGGTGAAAACCTATGTGAGGTCAGGACCAGCTATTCCCATTTTTATGTCCTTTCCTGGATCCAGACTCCATCACCTGTGCTAAGTGCTCGGTGCTATTTGCCCAGAGAATGGATGAAGAAGAGATCTCAACCCAGAAAGCCAAATATATTTATTCAAATGCCTTCTAAATCTGCCTTAGTAACCTGAAAATAACACCATGTATCACTGTATAGCTTAGCGGTAGAGCACTTGCCTAGCATCTGAGAGGCCCTGGGTTCAATCTCCAGTACTGCCAAATATATATATATAGAAATAAAATTGAAAACAATACTACACACACAGAGATGCAGCAGTCCTTTTCAGTTAACTTTATAATCTGTCACTCTCTATACTGGATACAAAAATACTCAGGGACCCAAAATCAAACACAATGAAAATTACCATTTTAGGACTCTTTCATTCTGTTCAGTAGCTTACTAAGACATCCGGAGAAAAGGCATTTATTTTTCCATGTTTTAATATAATATAATATAATATAATATAATATAATATCAAATCTGAATATTCTGTTGGCAACTATATTCTAAATGTATTTCTATTTGGTTTTAAGTATGAAGATCTAGATTTACTTGAACAATTTTTTATTTTATACTCTCATATATGTCCAAGATGATACAACATAAGACTTCAGTTTTATAAAAAACAAGACTGTTTTATACTAAAAATTTATAAAACAACATTTGAGGTAGATAAAATAAAGTTAGATCAGCTAAAAAAACAGTAACATATGCTCACACAATTAAAAAATCTTTCAAATACAGCTTGCTTACCTTGGCCAACTCTCATCCAGGGGCTGCGAAGAGTAACTGGCTGCAAAAGTACTACCATCAATGTAGAATTTTTAATAAAGGAAAAATAAAATGGAATTAAGAAGCTGAAATGCAGAGTTAGATGAGTTTCTTGCTCTTATCTGTAGCTCTATACCTCACAGCTCTTCCTTAGGCCTTATCAACTTCCTCAGGGGTCTACCTCTGTCTTCTGACCAGTGTTGTCTTTGCATGATTTTTTTTTTTTTTTTTTTGCGGTACTGGGGATTGAACTCAGGGGCTTTATACCTTCGAGCTATACCCCCAACCCTATTTTTTATTCTTTATTTTGAAACCAGGTCTCACTAAGTTGAGGAGTGCCTCACTAAGCAGCTGAGGCTGGCCTCGAACCCAAATCTTCCGGTCTCAGCCTCCCAAATGCTGGGTTACAAGCACGCGCCACCATGCCCGGCTTGCATGATTTATTTAGGGTGTTCCTTTCATTCAATCCCTCAATCCTCTCTCCCCTCTACCTCCTCCCCTTGCATGCCCAGCATCTTTTGTTTTCAAGAATAACCTCCACTCCCACCAAACCTGAGTAGGCTGACATTCTGTGCAGGCATCCTTGTCCTGGGGATAGCATTCATGAGGCCCTGGGTTCCATCCAGAGCACCGCAAACCAACCAACCAAACAAACAAACCAACAACTCCCCCCCCCCCCAAAAAAAACCCACCCTGTGTCCTGTGCTTCTCTTTTGTTTGCATGCTAGCAATGAGCAGTCACTCCAGAACTGCCTGTTGAATTAAACCACAAATTCAAGTTTGCAAAGAAAGGGTTTTTTTCTGACTTAGGGTTGTTCTTTAGGACATACCAGTGTTGAGGAGTAATTTAAGCTGACTGAATGCAGTTTTCCTAAAATCTTTAAAAGAACAGTTAAAGCTGGGCAATGGGATGGGCTCAGGACACAAGGTCCAAGGAAGAGAGGTTTTTTTTTTTTTTGCGATACTGGGGATTGAACCCAGGGTCATTCTACCTTCAAGCTATACCCTCCACCCTATTTTTTTATTCTTTATTTTGAAACAAGGTCTCACTAAGTTGTGGAGGGCCTCACTAAGTAGCTGAGGATGGCCACAAACTTGTGATCCTCCTGTCTCAGCCTCCCAAGTACTGGAATTAGAAGCGTTTGCTACCATGCCTACTAGGCTTGAAAGAGAGCTTTAGAAAGGGGACAAGGAATGCCACCCACTAAGGTGGTGAGACCAATGCTGGCTGTAATCTGGGTGGCTCTCCCTGGAGAAAGCCTGCTGATGCATGAAGTCAACACAGAGCACCACAGAAGCAGTGTCAATGATATCACACAACTCCCTGGATCCAGCCCATGGACTTCCAGTTACATAAGGCAATAAATCTCCTTTTTTCAAAGTTACGGTTTCTATTGCTTGTAACCAAGAAACTGCATTTGACTTATGGAGAAATGTCAGCTTCCCAGTTGACATTATAAGAGTCCCAAGATTCTTATAAGTTTGATATCTCCCCTTGGGTCTAGAAGGGGTTCCAGATGCATGGAGAAACTTAACGGGATGCTGCACTGGACACATGGAGTCCGCAGGGCTGTTTCTGTGTCCGTGTACCTAGAGAACTGTCTTAAGATGTTTTCCATCATATTATTTTTCTGCACTGAAAATCTCTGATAATTCTCTTCAGCAAAATCATAAAAGGCAAAATCATACTTTATTGGCTTGGTAATTGTAGCACGCCACAATCTGGCTACAAGGCACATGTCTGTTCTCATCTCTACTCCAGTTGTCTGGGTCCTGAAATGCATCCTGCCCTCCCCTGCTTCTTTGCATTTGCAGATGCCATTTCCCCCCCCCTCCCTCCGTCCCGCTCCAACTGTGTGGAGCGCAGCTTCCTTGAAGGCCTGGCTCAGCTCATCAAATCTAAGCCTACTATTTTATCCCCTACATCACTGATTGGGAATGAAACTCAGGGGCATGCTACCTATGAGCTACACCTCCAGCCCTATTTTATTCTTTGTGTGTGTGTGGGGGGGTATTGAACCCAGGGGCATTCTACCTCTGAGCTACACCCCCAGCCCTATTTTATTTATTTTGAAACGGTCTCACAAAGTTGCTGAGGCTGGTTGCGAACCTGCAATCCTTCTATCTCAGTCTCCCAAGTACTAGGATTATAAGCATACACCACTGTGCCTGGTTTATTTTATTCTTTTATATTGAAACAGGGTCTCACTAAGTTGTGGAGGGCCACACTAGGTTGCTGAGGCTGGCTGTGAACCTGTGATCCTCCTGCATTACCCTCCCAAGTACTGGGATTATAAGTGTGTGCCACCATGTCCAGCTCCAAACCTTTTTTTGTGCGGTACTGGGGATTGAACCCAGGGGGCATTCTACCTCCGAGCTACACCCCCAGCCCTATTTTTTATTCTTTATTTTGAAACCGGGTCTCACTAAGTTTCGAGTGCCTCACTAGGTAGCTGAGGCTGGCCAAGAACCCGGATCGACCGGTCTCAGCCTCCCAAATGCTGGGATTACAAGCATGCGCCACTACACCCGGCTCCAAACCTTTATTTCTTAAGGTAGAAATAATATATAAGATGCAAGGTGTGCATTAAGACATTCAGAAATGTGAAAATAAATATAATAAGCACTTATGTGTCAGGCCTGTGCTGAGTGAGTTCATACTCCCATTTAATCCTAACAATCCTGGGAGGCAGATGATATTATCCCCATTTTACAGGTGAAGAAACTAAGGCTCAGTCCTAGAAGAGTTGAGAAATCTGAGACAACGGGCATGCCAGGTCAGGGGTCAAACCCACAGCTCACTGACTCCAAAGTTCAAGAGCCCTGTACTAAGGCATGCTACATGTCTCTTGGGACACAGTGAACTATTACCAAGTGCCCCAGAAAACAGAACATGTACCGGGGGCATTCTGGGAAGGATAGAGGTTAGAAAAGAAAGTATCACTGGCGTGGACTCTCGATGGGGGGGCACTATCCTGCAGGCCAGCACTGGACATCTCAAGTGAATACAGAATCTGGAATTAGGAAAAAGCGCAAATTAATGAGATCTTTAGTATAAAACATGTCCATTTCCAGAAGCATTATGATTGCATGTTTCATCATCTAGGTATTCATTTTCTTTGTCATGTCTCATTTTCTTATTTCTTAATCTGACCCTGAGCCAATACATTAAGAAGTATTTTCAAGAGAGACATTTCTTTAACTACTAGGCTTCATGTATGTGAAGTACAGATCACAGTAGGAAACAGAAGAGGAAAAGGTGATGAGGAATCAAGAAGGCCCGTGAGACCTAGCGCACCAGTACTTCGGCTGGCGAAGCCACTTGGGAGGAGGTTTGAGTCTTGCAACCTGTGGTTACTGACCTTTCTCTTTTCCGCAAGATTTGATGAACTCTGCCCAGAAAAGCTTAATTTTAGGAAGCAAATGTTTAACATTTTTCTCAATATGTTGCTATCCTTAAAATCATTATGTCCTAGCCAGGCGTGGTGGCGCACACTTGTAATCCCAGCATTCGGGAGGCTGAGACCAGAGGATCCGGGTTCGCGGCCAGCCTCAGCTACCTAGTGAGACACTCTGCAACTTGGTGAGACTCGGTTTCAAAATAAAGAATAAAAATAGGCTGGGGGTATAGCTCGGAGGTAGAATGCCCCTGAGTTCAATCCCCAGTACCACAAAAAAAAAAAAAAAATTCATTAAGTCCAATTACATAGCAATGATAATTCAAATTAGAATATCATGATATAATAATATAATAATAATGGAATGGCCAAACATTGGTTATTTTGACCTTCCTGAAGTATATTAAACAAATGGCAATTAATAAATTCCTGGCTTTTTCACATGATTAGGCTGAGGTATCAGAAGTTAAAAGATATGACCTCTGGGCTCTCTTTTTCTCACTGTGTCACTTACTTTGGTGGCTATTTAAAACCCAAAAACGGAGCATCAAGAAAACCACTAATGTTACAAGCTTACAGTTAAACTCAACAGAAAACAAAACAAAAACCACAAAAGATTTAATTGTTCTTTTGAAGATTTTAGGAAACTGTGTTCAGGAAACTTAAATTACTCCTCAACACTGGTATGTCCTAAAGAATAACCTAAAGTCAGAAAAAACACCTTCTCTGTAAACTTGAATTTGTGGTTCAATTCAGCAAGCAGTTCTGGAGTGCTTGCTTGCTGCCAGCATGCAAACAGAAGAGAAGCACAAGGTAGGGGCTTTTTTTTTTTTCTTTTTTTCTTTTTTTTAATGCTATGGACGGACGGAACCCAGGGCTTCATGAATTCCAGGCAAGCACTCTACCACTGAACCACATCCCCAGGCCCCAGAATTAATTGTGTGTGTGTGGGGGGGTGTGTGTGTGCGTGTGCACATGTGCATGTGTGTTTACTGGGAACTGAACCCGGGGGCATTCTACCTCTGAGTTACACCTCCAGCCCTATTTTACTTTTTATTTTGAAACGGTCTTACTAGGTTACTGAGTCTCACTTATTGCTAAGGATGCCCTTGGACCTCCTGTCTCAGTCTCCCAAGTACTGGGATTACAGGCACTGTCACTACATTCAGCTGGATATAGGGTTTTAACAAGCCACATCACTCCTTCTCCATTACCTCTTTGTGTAGTTAAGCTTAGCTAGTTAAGCCTAAAAAGTAAGCAAGGAAGATGTGGCTATGATGGATGGAAACAGAAATGAAGTCTGAAAAACATCCCCACACTATTCTGGGTCTGGGTCTCTGTCTCTGTCTCCCCACTCTTCAGTTCCTTTTTGGGCTTCATCTCCTCCGTCTGCCATCTGGGTGTTCCCTGGAGTCCTATGGCTCACAGCCTCAGCCTCCATCTGGCATTACCCTTCCAGGGGTGGGACAGGGAGAGGGACTCGGAGGCACTGGTCCCAGAGGTATAGTGGGGCAGGCGGAGGCTGGGGCCAGCTCCATCCTCACCTTACCTGGCCTCACATCCAGTCTAGCCACCCTCAAATCCATGCTTCCAGCTCCCAACTCTTCTTGTGATCCCCAAGTCCGTACTTTCAACTGCCCACTCAGGTTCTCCTCCCAAAGTAGCCCAGATACCTCAAATTCCGCCTCAACTCCAACTTACCACCCCCATCCTCTCCTGCCTGCCATGTGCCCCTCTTCTTATAGTCCATCTTAATTAATTATCAGCAATACTAGAGATTGAAGCCACAGGTGCTCTACCACTGAGCTTCATCCCCAGCCTTTTTATTTATTTTCTGATTTGTTTTGTTTTGACACAGGGTCTCACTAAGTTGCCAAGGCTGGCCTCAAACTTGCAATCCTCCTGCCTTGGCCTCCCCATCCAAATCCCTGGGATCACAGGTGTGCCTCCGCCCTGGGCTCTCTAATACTCCATCTTATTTAATAAGGAGCCATCGCCCAATAGTCAAGCTGGGATCTCATCACAGTCGCTCCCTCCCCAAGTCCCTGCAGTCAACAGAGGAAACCCTTCTGGAGTCCAATCCATAGACAAATGGGAGTGTTGAACAACAACTCTCAACTGGGGAGTGTTGAAGGATCTTCCTGGGAAGAAGGGGAGTCACTTCACTTTCTTTGATAAGGGAGGACATCTGCTGGCCACTTACCAGCAGTGGGTGGGGTTACTGAGCCACAGAAGCTCAAAACAAGTTCCGCCCTGTCTTTTTCTGTGCTGCCTGACTGGGCTGGGGTTCTGGCTTCCGGTCTCCATGTGATAACTGTACCTGGGCAGACATGGGTACAGCCTTCTAGTGGCCCTTGGAGGCAGTCATTTTTTCTTCTACCCTCTGGAACTCCGTCTTCTGCCAGAACAGTTTGCAGGACAGGCCTGTGATCTTTAGTGCAGCTGGCAGGGTAGGTGGACTCAGAGTGTGCTTAATAGAACCCACCCACCAAGATCAGTTTCAGAGTCTGATTTAATATATAAAACTGATCACAATTTGGTTCCTTCCTAATTTCTCAGCCATATCTTTACTGTTACTCTACTTCTAACTATGTCTCTCTATAATACATCTTCCTTCCTTCTTCCCTCCTTTCTTTAGTTCTTTTTGTGGTACCGGGGATTGAACCCAAGGGGATTCTACCTCCAAGTTATATCTCCAGCCCTATTTTATTTTTTATGTTGAATCAGGATCTCACTAGGTTGTTGAGTCTCATTTAAGTTGCTGAGGATGGTCTTGAATGTGCAATTGTCCTGTGTCTATTTCCTAAATGCTGGGATTACAGGTATGCGCCACTATGCCTGGTTTAGAATACGTGTGTGTGTGTGTGTGTGTTGTGTGTATGTGTGTTTCCCAGGGGCATTCTACCTCTGAATTACACCCCCCTCCTGATGTGTGTGTGTGTGGGGGGGGGTTACTGAGGATTAAACCCAGGAGCATTCTACCTCTGAGCTATACCCTCAGCCCTATTTTATTTTATTTACTTATTTATTTTTGGTATTGGGGATCAAACCCAGTGGCGTTCTACCTCTGAGCTTCACCCCCAGCCCT
>PVLC010033805.1:0-17241 GCA_004027655.1 Graphiurus murinus | reverse complement strand
CTGCAATCCTCCTGTCTGAGCCTCCCAAGTACTGAGATTATAGGCGGGTGCCACCATACCAGGGCTCAAAGGCTACTCTTTATAAAACAGATATAAATTATATGCTTGTAATCCCAGTACTTGGGAGGCTGAGCCTGGAGGATCACAGGTTGGAGATCAGCCTCAGCAACTTAGCAAGACCCTGTCTCAAAATAAAAACAGGCTGGGGGTGTAGCCTAGAGGTAGAACACCCCTGGGTTCAATCCCTAGTACATAAAATAAATAAAATAAAATGTTGAGCCCAGATATAAAACTGCTTTGGGAAAAGGAGAAAGGCCAGACGCTGAAAAAGACAGTTTCAAAACTAAAGCCACCTTCTTCTCTGCCCCTTCCTGTGGCCGCTATGCCTTCTTATAGATCAGCTTCGTTCACACTTCCACACGAGTGTGCAAGGACAGGTCTGGAAAGGGAAAGACGTGTCCCGTTTGCTAAAACGGCGTTTTCTCCGGGAACCCTCAGCACAAGCACGTGTTAAATGTCCACCGGTCTCCACCACTCGGGATCATGATGACTGTGACAGTGGGCTTTCTCTGCATGCCAGATTCGAAACCCCTACACGGTGTTCTCTGTAACCTTTAGTACCTTTCCCATTTTACAGATCAAGAAACGGGAGCTCAAGAAAGGAATCACACATATGCATCACCAAACACCGGCGGAGCAGTTACTATCGCCATTGAGCAGATAGTTCTCTATGTGGCCCCAAACGGTGAGCCTCTTTCCCTGTATCCACCCCCCAGCCTCTCCCCGCTGAGCACACACTGGTCACCTACTGCATGCCGACCCCTAGGGCTGGCTTCCTGGGGTCACGGGCACACCTAGCTCTCGGGGCTTGGGAACTTCCTAAGAGCATCTTCTCGGAGTGCGTGCTGGGGAAGCAGACTTGAAAGGCCAATGAAGCAGGAGCCTCCGTTCCCACGGCCTCTCCACCTCCTGGGGACAGGTGCAGGCCACTTGCTTTCCTGCCCAGTGACCACCGCCACTCTGCACCCCACACACACACCCGAGCCAGGCCCGGGAGACAGAGGCGGGCCACGCACCTGCCAGCATCTGCAATGGCTCCCGCCCCCAGTAGCCGGCGCCCCAGGAAGCATCGACTCCCAACTAAAGCTCAGGGCCGGAAGGAAGGAAAACATCTTCTGCTGCCTCTGAAGGCAGGACCCTGCAGTTTCATTTTGCACCGGGTCCCGCTGATCATGCAGCCGTCCTGTACTCCGCAGAGCTGAGAACCCAGAGGAAACGTTTCCTTCAAGGTCTAGAGGTGGATGCCAACGTGGCGGGTTTACCGCCAGCCCACGCGGGGTCCACTCAAAAGAGAGGCCGCGTGTGCATGGCCGGTCACCATGTCCGCAGGCCCGTGGGGAGGGTCAGGAGCCACATTTTGCCGTCTAGACTGCAATCAATAAAGGCTCAGACGCTGGCTCAGAGCTCTGAGGTCAGCGTTGTACTTGCACGCGGTCTCTGCGTCATGGGCTGGGTGGTCACAACAGGCCCATGGGTGCACAGGGGACTTTCAAACCCGGGTCCCTGAGCCCCCGAGGCGGGAGCCTGCCGGCACTGGGCCTTCCGAGCGCGCAGTGGAGTGGATTCGTCTCCAGCAGGACAGGCCTTGCTCTCACCTGTGCGTGGTGCAGGCTGAAACACCGCCCCCTGCAGGTTGTCACAGATTCTGGAAGAGTGAGGGAGTAGCCTGGGGAACGCCAGAACCCTCCAGGTGGTGGCGTGGAAATCAGAGGGCCCACGGGTGACCACGGGGGGTGAGGGGCGGGGGACTGCTGCGCTCCGGGCAAGCAAGCCATAGGCTCCGCTGGGGGCCAAGGGGTCTGAGGACACTCCGATTATGACACACCCGGGTGTTCCTTGGCTACCTAAGGACCAATCAAAGAACAGCTGTCCCAAAGGCCTGCAGGTCAAGTCGGGTCCAGATCAATGGCTAAAGGCCTGTGTTCCCACTTCGCTGGTATACGGTTGAGGCTTCCATATTGGATCTTTGTTTGTCCAAAGAATTGTACCATCAGGAAATGTTGGGAATTCGCCAGTCATGCCTTTCCTTGGAGAGGCAAAGCAGCTGAGGCTCAGAGGGCTCAAATATTGTTCTCCATTCTCCCCAAGCTAAGTCTCTCCCCTACAAGACCAGGACCTTCCCCCATTCTGCCCAGTCACTGAGCAACGGGCTCCTTGCACCTTCAGAGGGATAGCAAAAAAAAAAAAAAAAAGCCCCATTCGATTTGGGAATTGGAACTCCTTGGAAAGCACGACTCTTACCTGGTTTAAAAAAAAAAAGGGAAGGAGGGAAGCAAGATTTTCCTGAAGGTGAAAGAAACCAACAGTGTAAGTCTCGTGCTCTAGAGCCCCATGTGTTTGCACAAGGCACCCCGAGTCTCCCCGCCAGTCATCTCCCGGGGCAGGCACCGGCTGACCTTTCACCCTGGAAGTTTCCAACAGTAGCGAGAACACACTACACAGCCCCGTTAACGATCGGCCGCAGAATCGTCAACTGGGCGATTCAGGCCATCCACCCCAACTGTGTTTGTCGGGGTCAAATATTTACATGTTTTGCCTTTACAGGTAATGGCAAGGATTGCTGGCCGGAGAGGATGTTTGCAAGGTTGAAGGGGTCCAGTTCCTGTTTGGGTACCAAAGAATCGTTCAACCAAAAGGGCCCTTTTGAAATACAGTCTCACTAAGTTGCAGAGGGCCTCACTAAGTAGCTGAGGCTGGCTGCGAACCCAGATCCTCCTGTCTCAGACTCCCAAGTATTGGGATGACAAGCGTGCGCCACCGCGCCTGGCAGCAAGACTGTTTTCTGAGAGTTTGCTTCGAAGAAAGTGAGAACGGATCTGTCACCAGACACTGTTCCAACCACACAGAGAAGCGACAGCCACCCGGGCAGGGCCTGGGCAAAAAGAACTAATTGCACAGTTACCGCAAAAACAATCCGACACATGTCTTCTTTTGCAGGGAGAAAATGGATCCACTTTGCAGCACCGTTAACTCTATTGGAAGTGAGAGTAATTGCTTGGGAACTGAACACCGCCCTTCCCGGGGTGCCCTGGCAACTATGCAAATCATCCCGCTTGCCTGTAATGTCGCTGCTCAGAACAAAAATGTATTTTCTGATCCCTGCTGCGGATAATTCCTAAAACTCAGTAAATCTAACTCATCCTGTTGGTTGCTCTATTAAGGGGGGGGGTAGAATTCACATCACCAAGACTTGGGGATATACAGCCCGGGTTGGGGGTCCAGCCTGCAAGGCTGGCCAGTGGTTGGGGTGTCTAACTTAGCTATAGAAACCTGAAATAATTCCAAGTTGAAATATAGTACAAATTGAGCTGGGCGAGGTGGTGCATGCTTGTCATCCTAGTACTTGGGAGGCTAAGGCAGGAAGATCGCAGGTTTGCGGCCAGCCTCAGCTACTTAGTGAGGCTCTCCGCAACTTATTGAGACCCTGTTTCAAAATAAAGAATAAAAAATAGGGCTGGGAGTGTAGCTCGAAGGTAGAATGCCCCTGAGTTCAATCCCCAGTATCACAGACACAAAAAAAGAAAGAAAGAAAGAAATATAGTAGAAATTGAACCTCCTTGGGACACGGTTCTCCTATCCTGGTACCAAAGCAAAAAAGTCTGCATTATTGTACACAGAAGACCCCAGTTGTTGGAAAACTAACCATGTACTTTGAAGAAGAAAGATACTGACTGATAAGCCCTCTTCTCCCAACCAACCTACATTGCTTCGTGCAAAAGCGGCAGGAGAGGAGAAAGGAAACTTTGCTTGTGTTTCTGAAATTTAAAAAAGGAAATTGCTGAGCAGCTAAGAAACCTGCCATGGGAGTGGACAATCTGAGCCCAGTCCGGGAGGAAGGATTTGTCTTCCCAGGATGTCGGCGCTTATGGCAGGAAATTGGGAAGCGGGACCTGGGGCCACACACACGCTTTCATCCGTGCCAGATGCTGCGATTCTTGACTTCTCCGGTGGGTTAAATTCCACCCTACAATTTTCTGCAGAAAGCTGCCCGAGATTGTGCAAGTTTTCTTTCCCCAGCTTGGCGCGAGGACGCTGTGAGGCAAGAGGTCGCTTTCTGAGCCCCTCTTTCCTGTCCCCTATGGCCCTGCCCCAGGGCACGGTCATCTGCTTGAGGAGCTAATTTCAGCTCATAGCCCTTGGGGGTTCTGACGGCTGGATTTTTAGAAATGGACTTTTTGGTTTTTTCCTTTTTTTTGGTATTGGGGGTTAACCCCAAAAGCATTCTACCTCCAAGTTGTACCTCCAGCCCTTTTTATTTTTTTTAATGTGCCTTTATGGGTGCATTATGGCCTCACATCATAATGTAAACCATCTTGACAGTGACACACATGCACACAGCACTTGGTGCCCCCCCTGCCTCCCCGTCTCCCCCCTTCCCATACAGAGGACTGAGACTGACATTGGGATTTTCACATATGTAAGCACAGTCGATGTTAGCATTTCCAATAATGAACCTCAGTCTTCCCCCTCCCCTTCCCTTAGACCACCTCCCTGGCTCCACTGAGGTTTCTCCTCCGTTATCTGGAGTCCCTCTGGTGTCCCAGCTACTCCCTACCTTGCGCATATTAAAGAAAACATATGACCCTTCACTTTCTGTGACTGGTTAATCTCACTTAACATAATGTTCTCCGGGTCCTTCTATTTTCTTGCAAACAACATTATTCTATTTTTCTTTATTGTTGAGTAGAATTCCATTGTGTGTATTTATTTCCCATCGTTTTGTGATCCATTCATCTGTTGATGGACACCTGGGGTGATTCCATGATTTGGCCATTGTGAATTGTGCTGTTATGAACATGGGTATTATTTTTTTATTTTGAAACAGGGTCTCGCTAAGTTGCTGAGGCTGGCTTCCTCCTGTCACAGCCTCCCGAGGACTAGGATTACAGGCCTGTGACACCACGCTGGGCTCGCTGTGGTCCCCATTGCCCATCTGCTCCCCAGGACACATGCTGTCCTGGCTCCTCGCCGGGGCAGACCCTTCCCTGAGCTGCGTGGAGCCTGAGGCTCCTCTCAAAGCCTCAGGGTGCGTTCTCAGGACCCTGGTGAGCATCCTGTGCAGAAGACAGTCACACACCCAGCAAAACAGGTGACGCTGAGGGCTCTGAGTGGTTTCCAAAGTCCTCTTAGCGCAACTGGGAGCTGGCTGCGCACCTTGGTAAACGCGGCTGGTGAGAGGCTCCTGACAGCTTTGATGAACAGCCAGGTTCCTTGGCCGCCTGGCCCCGCTCATCCCCACCGCAAACGGCTGGAAACACCTGTCTCCGGAACCCTCCGCTAAGTGCTGAGGCGTGAGCAGGCGCCCAGCCCCAAGCTGGGTCCCTAATTTTTATTAATAACCTCCTCCCTCTATCAATCACTGTTAATGAACAGGAAGAGTCGAAGGAATTAACTTGAACCTGGCAAGAGGAAGCTGGCAGTCCATCACACACCCCTCCCCGGCGAATTCTACGGCTTTGGCTGCGTTGAAAACACAGGCCAGGCCGGGCATGGTGGTGCATGCTTGTCATCCCAGTACTTGGGAGGCTGAGACAGGAGGATGGTAAGTTCGAGGCCAGCCTCAGCTACTTAGTAAGGCCCTTCGCAACTTAGTGAGACCCTGTTTCCAAATAAAGAATACAAAAATAGGACTGAGGGTGGAGCTTAGAGGTAGAATGCCCCTGGGTTCAATCCCCAGTGCCACAAAAAAAGAAAAGGAAGGAAGAAAAAGAAGAGAAGAGAAAAGAAAAAAAGGAAGGAGGGAAGGAGGGAGGGAGGGAGGGAAGAAGGGAGGGAGGGAGGGAGGGAGGGAGGAAGGAAGGAAAAAGAAAACCCAGGTCAGGCTGCAAGCCCAGTGTTGGATCTCCCCAGTGAAGAACAGCACCTCCTTCAGAGACCAGGCAACAGGACAGGCACTGGGCCAGCAAAGACCTCCTAACCATTTCCTGATACCCCGCCTCGTTCCCCGGAAGAGCCAGGGCGGCTGGTCCACAGGCAGGAGCTACTTTGTGCACCTCAAAGACGCCCCTGACACGAGGGTCGCGCTCCTGCTGCATGCTCTTCCTGCAGCCCAGGTGTGGCCATTTCTACCCAAAGGCAGAACACAGTGGAGCAGGAAGACCCCGTAGAGAAGGGGCTGAGTGCTGGGGACAGCTGAAGAGGGCTCTGGTCTTTGTCCTGTTCCTGGGTACTGATCCTAGAGACCTACTTATACTTGTCTAACCTGACCTTACAATCCAAAAGAGCCCAGCATTTGGGTCTCCCCCAGATGACCGGTTCTTCTGGGGCTCATGTTTATTTCTGTTCTGCAAAATGTCACAGCACAGCTGAAGGAGGTACAGGAGCATTCCTGACACTTCTTTTAAACATGGGATGAAGTCAGGCGTGGTGGCGCACGCCTGTCACCCCAGCCCCTGGGAGGCTGAGACAGGAGGATCGCAGGTTCTCAGTCAGCCTCAGCTACTTAGTGAGGCCCTCTGCAGCTTAATGAGACCCTGTTTTAAAAATAAAATAGGGCTGGGGGTGTAACTCAGAGGGAGAATGCCTCTGGGTTTAATCCCCAGTAACACACACACACACACACACACACACACACACACACATACACACACAAACATACACACACTAAATAAATAAATCAAAGTGGGATGAGCCATAAAACAAGAGAAACTGGATTGTCCACGAGCTGCCCCACGGTAGTAAATGAAAAGTTCAGACGCTCTGAGTTAAAACGTGTTTTTAAAATGCATGCATTTGGAGACAGGTAATGAGAACATCTGTGTTTAGACCTATCTGCATATATATTGAATGTTTGGAGCCTGTTTGAGAAGTCTTGTAAAAAAAAAATTTTTTTTTTACCTTTCTATTTTCACGTTTAAATAAATTTGTTTTGCAACCCCTTCTCGATTATTCCTATACTTCTGAGACTCGGCATGCAAATTCCCTTTTTTTTATTTCACTTTTGATTGATACATAATAATCGTATACATTTATGGCTGTGTTTTCTTCCTTGCAGGTGTCTGATATGTAAAAAATGGGCCTCTGAAGCCATCACTTGGAGAGAGAGAGAGGGAGAGGGAGGAAGGGAGACGGTGGAATTAATAATTGCACTCAGTAGGCGACCACACAGAATATATAGCTCCTGTGAATTATTAATGATAAATTCTTCGGGAAGAAAAAAAAAAAAAACTTCTTGGACTTTCTTTGTCGCACTTTTAACAATTGCATGCTATCCTCGTAAGACAGCTTCTTTCGAGCTGTCAGATTATTTAAATGACAGGTGAATGTGCTCGGTTTCGTACTGGAAAAAAAAAAAAAAGGAATGTTCTCTGCGCTACTTTGATGGGCACCGTTTGGTCTTTTCAAAATAAAGGTTTTGAGCACTTTAATTTTGGAGTGACTTGCCATACTTTAGCAAAGAGATTTCTTTTTTTTTTTTTAAACCCTCTCAACTACTTTGGAAAAGAACAGAGGGAAAGTTTTGAGCTTCCCGACAAACAGGAACACTTCGGCGAGTGACATTTGAAAAGCGGCGATGCGGGGAGAGGGAGGTAATCGCTGCTCAAAATATACTTAGAAACGCTTCGTTCCTCATTGTTCTTTACGTATCTAATTATTCCAGGTATTGTCGTGTCAAAAAAAAAAAAAAGTTTCATATGACATGTGTTGTTCCTTAAGGAAGAAAAAAAAAAAAAGCCAAGTCACAGAAGAGATCCAACTTTGCTTAAGAAATTGAGGCCTGTAGGGCCTGCTGGGGAAACCACAGCGTCTCACCTGTGGACACTTGTGTCCTAGCAAAAGGTGTTGACTTGGACCAGTCTTGCCCGCTACTGCTCTGTCCCAAGTCCTGCACGGCCTGGGCCGGTTACTCACACATTCTAAGCACAGTTCACAATGCCAGGCACACGTGCTTGAGGGCTTTAACGTGGTCCCGGGACACTCAGAACCCTGCGTATTTCAGCGCCTTGTTTACTTTTAACAGATCTCAGCTGCTGAACCCTCCTCCTCTGCATTGAAGTGTGCTCGGCCCCTGGAAGCTTCCAGGAGCTTCTCAGGCCTGCAGGGGAGCTTCCCTTTTGTAGCTGTAACCTGGATCACCTCTTGAGCAGCCTCATCTCACCTCAGGACCTTTGCACCTGCCGCCTCTTCTGCCTGGACCCCCGTTCCTGGTCAGTGCACTTGCTATGGGAGTTTCAGGATTTCTCAGCGCTCACCAACACACTGCCCCCTACTGAGATTTATTACTGTTTGACATTAGCTCCTTCTCCGCTTGTGTACGTGTTCAATCCCAGAATCCCCTAACTAGACCGTGAGTTCTGTCAACTGAGCTGGACAGAGGCTTTGTCTGTTGTCTGTCTTGGTCTCCACTCCCGACTGCCCCAGCCCTGAGAACGGTCTTTCCACCACAGTTAGAGGCGCAAGAATATTTACTGAACAAACAAGTGATCCCAGTTGATCGAACCAATATCGTTGCTGGATTCCCGGGACTTGAGCACAGCGGGTTAGGATCTGGGGTCCGGAGGTGAAAGGTCACGTGGGCCGAGGAGCTCTGGGTGCCACCTCGACTCGCTGCAGGGGACAAGAGACATCCTGAGGCAAGGGCACCTCTGAGCGCCACCTTCTCCCAGGCTGCCCGCAGCACTGGGTTTCGGGACGTGAAACTCTTAGAAGTCCCAATGCAGCCAAGTAGAAAACTTAGCCTGGCTCCGAGGTCCCCTCAGTGATGAGGGAGATGCCCCGAGGCCTGGCCCAGCTCCAGCCTCGAGCTGCCATGACGGCTCATGTACGCACGGGGGACTCTGCTCCTTTCCTGAAACCCCAGAGCCTAACTCTGCAAAAACTCTTCACTTGGAAAACAGCATCACACAACCAAGACGTGCCCGGTCAGGTGCAACAACAGCGCTAAATTAGATGACGTCGATTAGCCAAGGGGTGAGCACAAAAGAGACGACAACGGGGCTTCCAGCCGCAGAAACACACAGGATCTTCTAGAACGTGGCTGGCGGGACCTGGCTTCCTAAACATGTTCTCATCCTGGGGCGGAGTCCTCCCCACCACCTGCGCGTGGGGCTCCCTTTGGGAGTGAGTGGGGGACCTTGGAGGTTGTCACAGGGGGCGGGGAGCGCAAAGGTGTCAAGGGGGCAGGGGCCAGGGGCTTGCCGCTCCACAGAGCGCTGGACGAGGCTGCAGGGAGGCCCATCTCGGAGATTCTGCGGCCTTGAGACCTTCGCAGGGCACGAGGGTGGACCCTGCCCTCAGGTGCAAGCGCCCTGGGTCCGCCTGGCCCGGGGAAGGAACACTGCGGCCTTCATTCCATCTCTTTTTCCCCAAATACAGGGCCAGGTTATGATTCACTTTAATCATCAAAGCAAAAGCGCACTTTTAGGTGAGTGATTCGTTTATGTTTTTGGGAATTAAACAATAACTTCCCATGTGCTCCCCTTCTTTACATAACCATGCCACAAAAGAACCCTATGAGTCAGGCAGGAGGGAGTCTGGGGGTCTTCAGTTCATCCTTTATCACAAGATAATCAGTCACTGCTCGGCAGCTGAGCCCCCCCCAGACCTGGCCGCCTTAATAAGCCCCTTCTCCGGTCATTATTAATTAATTTATTCATTTATTCATTGAGCCTCTTGGGGTAATTTACCATCTGAAAAGGGAGGTGACGGCGGAAATACAGGCTTGGTTGCAGAAAGTCTACAATTTCAGCCTGAATGAGCCACTTTAGAAAATACTGAAAAGTTTTTCAATATTGAAAGCACCAAAACTAAGGAGGGGGGGAAAAAAAAACAAAAGCATCGATTGTGGTGGTAAATTACAATATGCTAATATATAGGAAAAGCAATTACATATTCATCACTTGCAGTAAAATGGTTATTATAATAGTATGGTATTATAAAATTGATACGGTTATTATAAAATAATAGGGAATTTATCTTACTTTCTTTTTTTTTTTGCATGGAGAAATAATAAAATTACCCTCTGAAAACAAATTGTGCCGTCTATTGTCCTTAAGACACGTGAGCCGGGGCTGGACAGCACTTTAGAAACTTTGTTTGGCTGGGGGTTTCTGGAGCGGGGAACCTGCGGCAAACTGCGGGGTCCCTGGATTCCTCCGAGGGCCTGCTTCTGGGCAAGGACAGGGGGGCCCCTACCCTGTGTGCGCCACCTCGGAGGCCTGTGTTCATTCGAGAACTTTCTGGAAGGGCGATGAATCTCTGCTCGCCCTGAGCAGGCCATCGTGGCCAGCTGGGTCATGTGATTGACACAGGTGCCACAGCAGGGGGCGGAGCCTTTCCTCCAGGCCCCTGCGAGGCCACGCCCCTCTGAGGCCGCGCCCCTCTGAGGCCGCGCCCCTCTGGGGCCACGCCCCTCGACCTAGCAGTCCTGCGGCTTTGCAGCGCGGCAGAGTTTGTGCAATCGGTTTCGGCGCTCGCCTAGGCTCGGCCTTCCTTGGGCAATACATTATTTTGACTGAGAGCCTGGTAGAACTGTTGCCAAGGGAGGGGAGGGGAGGGGAAGCCACCAGATGCCAAAGAGGACAAAATGTTCCCTTTTTTGGTGGCAGGACAGGTGGAACCCTGCTATCCAACTCCAAGTGGTCTGTGGACACCCCTCCCTGGGGCTGTGACCCACCCGCTGGCCTTGGGCAGAGGGAGCTAGCCACCTCTTGGAAGGAGGTCTGGGGAGGGCAGGGGCGGGGCGGTGGGAAGCCAGAGTCCCTTGCTTTGTGTGACTGGGGGAGGGGTGACCTGCTTGCCTCAGTTTCCCCATTTGAAATAGAGGGCTAAGCCAGGTGTGGTGGCATACTCCTGTAATCCCAGTACTCTTAGCAACCTAGTGAGACCCCGTTTCAAAATGAAAACAAAAAGGGCTGGGGGTAGCTTGGAGGTAGTGTGTGCCCAAGTTCAATCCCTCCAAAAAAGAAATAGAAGGCTAACAGAGTCAACCTTCTCCAGCGCTCTCTGTAAAGCCTGCTGTCCTGTCTGCTGTTTGCTTTCTGAACGGGAGGCGACACCTCTGACATCACCCAGGCCGATCGCTTCCCGGACACCTGCAAACATTGGCGAGTCCCCAGCCCAGAGCAAGGAGCCACCCACAGGACCCTACCCCGCCCGCCCTGGAGCGCCGTGCCCGGCTGCCTGATCATGCTTCCAAATGAAAGTACACTTATAATTTGTCTGGCTTCTTAATTCCTCCCAAGACGACGTGACAGCCTCCCCTGCGCTCCCCCTCTGTGTTGGCTTTTGTCAGCTCTGTCTTTATTTTTCCAGAGCGCCCACTTCCTCCTGTTGCTCAGCCTTCCCGCCGCATCGAGATGTCAGCCGCGCTAACCCACTGTCTGCCTGGCGGCCCACTCCTGTGCACTTATTTTATTACTTGGTTTCCTACCCGGATCTCATGATTCATCTCTAACCTTTACTGGCTGTAACATAACTCCTTGCCGCTCTGGCGTCCCGGCCCCACAGCCTGCTCAACCCTGAACTCTCAGGTGTGGATTGTCGATCTCGTCCACGCCCGGGGCGGGCCCTCCTCCAGACTTAGCTGTGGTCTTGTTTTTCACCCTGTCGGTTTAATTGAAGGAAGTGCTGTACTTCTTGTTTTCAAGTCCCAGTGAATAATCGAAGGAGAGATAAACAGGGACAGATAAGGGAAATGGGTGACAAAAGGTTCTCTTGGGCAGAGCTTGGAGGGAGGCTTGAGGAGGGACGCTCCTCTCTGTAACCTGGACCGCGGGGCGTGACTGTGGTCACAGGACATTACATAAGTGTAGGTTGATGTCCGGGGTTGCTAGGTATTTTCAGAACTGTGCCAGATGTGTGTGTGTGTGTGTGTGTGTGTGTGTGTGTGTGTGTGTGTGTGTGTTTTACTGGAGATTTAACTCAAGGGCATTCTACCTCCAAGCTACACCTCCCCAACCCTATTTTATTATTTTTTTTTTATTTTGAGACAGGGTCTAGCTAAGTTGCTCAAGGCCGTGCTATCCTGCTGAGGCTGTCCTCGAACCTGCACTCCTCCTGTCTCAGCCTCTCAAGTCCTGGGATTACAGGTGTGTGCCACATGCCCGAGCTCTGCTGGGCAATTTGAAGGAGAGTCAGGAATATCTTGTTGAAGGGTGCTCACTCAAAGGAAACTCAATACATGAAACATCCCAGTTATGTAGCAAAGTTCTCTTCATGTCAGAACTAGCGAGGAGCTGTCGGGGAGGGGGAAATCTTCCGGGGAGACGTTGGGAAGAAAAAAGACCGGAAGAGGACCTGGGCATCACGTGTCCTCGAGAATCACTTGCCTAGTTCATTGTTCAGATGAGGAAACTGAGGCTCCAGGATGCTGGGAGACTGGCCCAAGGGCTAGAGTGGGCCTCTTGACTCCTAACCCAAGCCTCTCCTAGCATCCACGTTTAGTTCGGAGCGTGACGTTCTGATTACGTCAGAGTAAGAGAAGGACTCTGAAAATGCAGGTGGATTGAAGCCGGTGAGGTGGGGACTGAGCAGCCCCACTCACGGGTCCTAAGAGCGAACACACTCGGCTCCCTTCACCTGGGAAAGACGAGGAGAAACACGGACCCGAAGACATTTGATAATCATAACCTCCGAATGTGCTTCCTCCCTCGAAGTTCTTTTAGGTCTTGCCCATTGTCCCTGGGTCCCTGGGTCAGTCTGTCTGTCTGTCTCTCTCTCTCTCTCTCCCTCCGCCCATAGCTATTTGGTTAAGATAAATTTCACATGCCCCCCCAGTGCACCCTTTAAAAATGTACAATGGCGGTTTTAGTACATTCACAAAATCGTGCAGCTGCCCCCCCCACCCCATTTAGAACATTTCACCTCCCATCAAAAAAACAAACAAACAAACAACAACAAAAAAATCACACACTCATGCGCAATCACTCTCCCTTCTTGATTTCCTGCTAGCCCCGTGGCAATCAATGCTCCACTTCCCAGGCTTCTGGATTTGCCTGTTATGGGAATTTTATACACATGGAATCTACGTGGCCTGTCAATCTTTTGTGGCCGGCATCATTCACTTGGGTAATGCATTGTAGCATGTGTCAGAACATTGTCCCTTTTTATGGCTGAGTACTATTCCATTGTATGGATGTACCACATTTAACTCATCTACTCATCCATTTGTGGGCACTAGTAACTCTGAATGCTGCTGGCCCTTCTAACAATGCTACATAAATACTACTTACTTAGTGGCTGCTGCTGGGTCATCCTTCTAATCCTGCCTGCCTGGCCCTACATCTTGCAGTAGAGTAATCAAAGAGCAGCTAGTGCCAGGCCATACATCTTCCTTAGGAGGTGCCGGGTCTCCTACCTAGAGCCTGACATTGTCTCTAAATGGTAACGTGTTGTGTAAAATATCCCTATGACATTTCCACTTTTTTCTGCACCTCCTTTTCTATAACCTTGTGTTAAAGATCCTGTAGAATTCCGATACACCAATCCATCAATTTCTGTTTTCAGGTCTAAGAGACCTTGTTGACAGGTTTCTTTATGAAACATTTCTACTTTCTATCTTTGGACCCCCCCCAAGCTTCCCAAATTCAAATACTGACAACTCCGAGAGGTAGGAAAATTGAGGATTACTTTTAAAAACAGTAATGAAACTGAATACCAAAGAAATTACCATAGCTTGTCAGCGACGACACTGGAACCCAGCCCGGGTCCATTGAGGTCTAGTCTGCCTGCTGCTTAGCGGAGCTCGTGTCCGTGCAAATGGACTGGCGTGCCTGATTAAAATCATTTCGTTGCTAGTGAAAAAATCGACAGGTAAAGTGGAAACGCAATTAAAATCGGGCTTCCTCAATTAAATGATATGAGGCATTCATTAAAACAGTGTCGAGACTTGAACATTCTATGCGACAGCCATGGAGAATGTCCTTCGTGTTTTTAGCAAGTGCAACAAAATGGGCCTGAGCTGAGCACTCCTCCTCAAGACCTGACGCTTCTCTTTTATAGCCATTTTGATAGAGGCCGGGTTAACGTTTATCTTTTACGGTCTTAGAGAAAGGCTTTGCTAAGCAAATTCACGCTGTCAGCAAGATTTCTGGTGATGGCTAGGATGGCTTAAAAGCACAAGATGTTTTTAAACCTCTTGAGCAGGGCGGGGATTCTAGAGGCAGATCTCTGAGTGGTTCATCTCTGGATATAAAATGAGTCATCAGTACAGAACTTGCAAACTCCAGTTCTGGATCATCGTGTTTACTTAATATGTCACTTAAGAACTTTAGCAAGTCACGGTCTCCCTTGATGGCTTTGCAAGTAATAAAATATATATATATATAAATAGTTTTATTTATATATATTTAACTATATATATATATATAGTTTTAGTTGGAACTATATATATTTAACTATATATATATGTATATATATAATTATATATTTAACTATATATATATATATATATATATATATATAGTTTTAATTGGAAGATAATTTGAACTTCTACCTATTCAGCCAGGTCTTTTCAGACATTTGTCCAAATTACAGCGGGACACACTCTTCTGGTCATGACAGAGAGCTTTCCGAGCCGTTGAGTTCGGCTCGCCAAGAACTTAACATTTGAAACTGGACAGTAATGCAGACAAATACAGGCGTCAAGATAATAGAGCAAAACACTTAAGTCTAGACACACTATGAGACACGTGGCACTGTCCTTAAAACGCTCTTGGGGTAAATACCGAGAGGTCACGGCCGGGCGCCTCTGCAATTGAGGATAAGGTTATCAGTCAAGAGGAGAGAAAAGAGGCCAGGGCCCGCGGAGTCCTGCAAGCCGCACCGACGGGCATATGTCGCTGCCCCTCCTTGCTCAGAAACCCGAGGCCGCGCGTGCTTAATTCACTCGCAAAGGTCAGGGCGCTAGTAAACACCGCGGGCCCCTGCACAGGAAGGAGATGGGGTCTCAGAAGAAGTCGTTTACTGCGGAGAAGGTTTGTCATTGCAGACCAGGCCGTGTCCTGTTACAGTGTGGCTCAGGCCATGGCGTCACGCCACACACGAGTGTGGGGGTGCCAGGGGGGTCCTGGAGTCCCAGCTGAGCCTGTCCCCAGCGGATTGGACCCCGCATGCGTGGTTCACTCACTCTTTGATGTCAGTGGAAAAAAAAAAGAGAAAGAGAGAGCGTGGATTTGAACTCGGCCGAGTGCAATGGGCACAGGTGTTCCCCATAGTTGGGGCAAAATATTCCTCTCCACGAGTGGTCCTCATCTGGGGCCATCTGCCCCCCGCCCAGGGACAGTGGCGGTGTCCGGTGACCTCTTTCTTTGACTGTCACAGCTGAGTGGTGCAACTGGACTCTGGCAAGTAGAGGCCGGAGAATCTGCGACACAGACTCCAGTGCACAGGGCGGCCCGAACGCCAGGGAACCATCCGGCCCACGGCCTGCGTGGGGGCAGGCCAAAGACGCCCTGCCCGGGACAGTCGGCCACGGGATGACCTTCCCCTCCCAGATGTCTTGCTTCTGTTTCCAGTGAACCACACCCCTGCGACTTTAGCCACCATGACCACTAACATTCCCAGTGCCAACTGGTAGCTTCCCCGTCATGAGTCACCACCGTGCCCGGGCACCATGGCCACCATGCTACCGGCTTCTCTGCAGTGGCGAGTTACACACACAAGGCTCACAACTGCAACCAAAGCCTTCGAGGTGGATGACATCACGACCCCCACGGAGCTTCTCGATCCTGAATCTCAGAAATCGGAAGCAGCTTATTTTTAGGTCATGCTGTCGGGACAGAATGAGCATGCTAACGCCAAATCTCTACTGTTAACCTGGCTGGGCGTGGTGGTGCATGCCTGTAATCCCTGTACTTGGGAGGCTAGGACAGGAGGATTGCAGGTTTGAGGCCAGCTTGAACAACTTAACAAGACCCTCAGCAACTTAGTGAGACTCTGTTTCAAAATAAAAATAAGGCTGGAGCTCAGAGGTAGGATGCCCTTGGGTGCAATCACCAGTACAAAGAAAAAAAAAAACAACTACACTATTAGCCAGTGCCTCTGTCTGTCCTAATTATTCAGTGCTTATTCTTGGACCCGGGAGTCTACATGTGGATTCTCTTTTAATCTTTCTAACAATCCCACCCAATTGCAGGAGACCTGATTCCCAGCCTACAAACGAGGAAAATGAGGCTCTGAAAGTTTACGAGTTGCCCAAGGTCAGAGCAGAGCAAAGCTTTGAAAGCAGGTCTTGTGGGGCATGGTGGCGCACGCTTATAATCCCAGTACTTAGGAGGCTGAGACAGGAGGATCGAAGGTTCATGGCCAGCCTCACCTACTTAATAAGGCCCTTCACAACTTAGTGAGACCCCGTTTCAAAGTGTAAAAAATAAAATAAGGCTGGGGGTGTAGCTTAGAAGTAGAGTGCCCCTCGGTTCAATCCCCAGTACTACAAAACAAACAAACAAAAAAGCAGGTCTCAGCGATCTCAGCTGTCTCTGAGAGTAGCTGCAAAGACACAGGGCACCCTCCGAGGCGGGGCGGGCAGACTGGGAGTCAGTCTCCCTAGACAGGTAGTGTTTCTGTCATCAACTAAGAACCTGACCCCCTGGTTGACACCCGAGTACCTTCTGAGTCTGGTTAATTCCATGGAGGTCAGGAGGTGTCAGGCTTCTGCGCCCCCAAGCTGTGAAGCAGGACAAAGGCTGAGGAGCAGCCCTGGGTGACCTTTAGGCCCCCCATGCATGACATTGGCTGCCTTGTGACATCAACGCCTGGCCTTATGCAACAATGAACAAAACAAAATATCATGCAAACAATGGCAGAAAAAAACATACATGCCACCTTATAAATATTACCAGCAGGTGTGATGCTGGTAATATATATATATATATATATATATGCATATATATATATATATGCATCACATATATATATATATATGCATCACATATATATATATGCATCACATATATATATACACACACACACACACACACACACACATATATATATATATATATATTTTTTTTTTTTTTGGCAGATAGCAACTGTATAGAAAAAACGTGTGCTCGCAGATGAAAGTTCTCGTGAAAACTGCCCCCGTGATATCTTTAGACATGATTATCTAGGAGAGGCGTCGATCGCTATTACATCTTTAGTGTCTGTGCTGACAATTCCGACTCAGAGGCGTTCCGTCAAATGAAGACGAACGTCTTGATACTGCTGAGAACGCAGGCGTCCTTGAAGCGCACGCTCATC
>PVLC010033804.1:0-17280 GCA_004027655.1 Graphiurus murinus | reverse complement strand
GTGGCGCACGCTTGTAATCCCAGCATTCGGGAGGCTGAGACTGGAGGATCCGGGTTCACGGCCAGCCTCAGCTACCTAGTGAGGCACTCCGCAACTTAGTGAGACTCGGTTTCAAAATAAAGAATAAAAAATAGGGCTGGGGGTATAGCTCGGAGGTAGAATGCCCCTGAGTTCAATCCCCAGTACCGAAAAAAAAAAAATTAAAAAAACAGAATAATTTTATGGTTATGCTTTTGCACCATCAAAAAACCATTAAGTCAATGATTTGGTGGCATACAAGCTGGGCATGGTGACGCACGCTTGTAATCCCAGCATTTGGGAGGCTGAGATTGGGGGAATCTGAGTTCGTGGCCAGTCTCAGCTACCTTATGAGGCATTCCACAACCTAGTGAGACCATGTTTCAAAATAAAGAATAAAAAATAGGACTGGGGATGTAGCTCGGAGATAGAATTCCCCTGAGTTCAATCCCCAGTACCACAAAACAAAGAATTAAACAGAAAAAAATCACATTGTACACTTTTAATATATAAAGTTTTTATTTCTCAACTATGCAGTGAAGCAAACAAATAAAAATACAAATAACAAATGAGTCAAAGCAGAGATCACAAGATCAAAGAAGATACCAATAAACACTATAGTAAGTATGTATTACTACCTAGCCTATGGATTCTGAGAACAATAACAGAAAATTATGATCAACTTTAGGCCAAAACTTAAAATAAGATGGATTGGATAAATTCATTGGAAAATAAAAACTAAGCTGTCACAAGAATGAACTAATATCCCTCTCTTTCTAACATAATCCTTATATGTTTCATTTCTAACATAATCCATATAAACTGAATGTATAAAGATTATGTTAGAAAGAGAGGGATATTAGTTAACTCAAATGCATTTCATCAGATGAAACCCTAGACCTATATGGCTACTGATAAATTCCACCAAGCAATTAAGAAATAATACTAATTCTATTAAAAAAATGAAAGTGTTACAGAAAAGAATAATGTGGCCAACAATTGCTAACACTAGAACTATCACAATGACAAAATAGTAACTACATTACCAGAAAGAGTCCAGCTAATATCTAGCATGATAAGAAAGCAAGAAGCTTCAACATATTATTAGGAAATAAAAGACAGCAATACATAGAAAAGTCACACCCAAGAGGATTTAAACTGGGGAATGCAAGGATATTTGTTTTCACCTTGAGTATTGGACCTTGTGTGGTCATTCAGAGTCAGTTTCAAAAGACATGGAAAATAAATAAGAAGCATACAATTCAGAAATAAAGAAATATAATCACTTACAAAACAAAAAAAAGAGTGTTTATACAGGAAAGCAAGGTACCCATCTTGCTAACAACAAAAACAAAATCAAAAATTGGAAAAGCAATTTGGCCACAATGAAATATTACATAATGATCACTGTTAGAGTTATAATAGAAAAGAAATATGATAATAAATATTGAAAAGTATCTAGAGAAATCAGAATTCTTATACATTGCTGATGGTGTAAACTCTTCAAATTGCTTTGAAAAACAAACTAGTGTCTTTATGACCTAGCAATTCTACTCCTATGTATATAATCAAGGGTAATGAAAATATACTTTCACAGAAAAATGTATATATGGCTGTTCATAACAGCATTACACAGCTGGGCGTGGTGGCGCACGGTTGTAATCCCAGCATTCGGGAGGCTGAGACCAGAGGATCCGGGTTTGCGGCCAGCCTCAGCTACCTAGTGAGGCACTCTGCAACTCAGTGAGACTCGGTTTCAAACTAAAGAATAAAAAATAGGGCTGGGGGTATAGCTCAGAGGTAGAATGCCTCTGAGTCCAATGCCCAGTACCGCACACACACACACACACACACACACACACACACACACACACACACACAAAACAGCATTACACATAAGCAAAAAGTGGAGATAACCCAAATGGAAATGAACTGATGAATTGATAAACAAAATATTGTACATTCATTCAATGGCCTACTTGAGCATATCAAGGAATGAAGCTCTGATACATACTACAATATGGATGGACCTTGAAAATATGCTAGATAAAAAATTGTATATGATTCCTACTTATCTGAAGTACCAGACAGCAAATGCATACTTGGGGTAGTGAGGAATAGACAGTGACTTCTAATTGCTATGTGCTTTCTTTGGGGAGTGATGAAATGCTCTGGAAATATTGATGGTGGTAACACAATTTTGTAAACGTACTAAAAATTAGTATATATTGGAAAATGATACATTTTTATATGTAAATTAAATATAAAAATTAAAAGGAGAAATTTATCTATGGAACAGTATATAAAGTCAACGCAAAATTATTTACATATTTTGTGATAAACAATTAAAATTAAAATTATAATACTAAATAGTGTTAAAATATATTTAGGAAATATTACAATTCAATGTACAAGATGTCTATACTCAAAACTACAAGTTAGTTTTGAAAGAAAGCAAAAATGAACTGAATTAATTGAGGTGTAATATGCTAATACATTAAATTTCTGTATTATTAATACTGCAAAATTTCGGCCGGGTGTGGTGCTGCATGCTTGTAATCCCAGCATTTGGAAGGCTGAGGCTGGATGATTTTGGTTTGCAGCCAGCCTCAGCTACCTAGTGAGACCCTCCACAACTTAGTGAGACCTGGTTTCAAAATAAAGAACAAAAAATAGGGCTGGGAGTATAGCTCGGAGGTAGAATGACCCTGAGTTCAACCACCAGTACTGCAAAAAAAAAAAAGAAAAATTGCAAAATTTCTCCAAATTAACTACAGATTTATAAAAAAATCTCAATCAAATTGCAGCAAAATATATATTTTAATTTTTTATAGTGCATTGTAATCATACATTTTTGTTACATACAAGCTGGTAAAAGCATACATGGACACATTTCTAATTAAAACATTCCCCAATTCCCGCCCCACTACCTCACCCTCCCTCCTTCTCAGTTTCAGTTTAGTGATTGACTTTGATATGATTGTGAAAGTACATACTGTGCATTAGGGTGCCCCCCATCACCTTCAGTTAAGTCACCTTCTTTGCTCATCTAAGGTTTCTCCTTCTTTCTCTAGAACCCCTCTTATGTCCCACTTTCTCCGTAGCTTCCACATATTAGGGAGAGCATACAATTTTTTTTTTTTTACTTTTTGTGACTGACTAATCTCACTTAGCATAATGTTTTCCAGTTCCATGCATTTCCCTGCAAATGACATGATTTTGTTCTTCTTTATGGCTGAGTAAAATTCCATTGTGTATATTATATCCCACAGTTTTGTAATCCCTTCATCTCTTGATGGACATCTTAGCTGGTTCCAGTTTGGCAATTGTGAATTGTGTGGCTATAAACATGGATATACATGCATCAGTCTGATAGTTTGGTTTCCATTCTTTTGGGTAGATACCCAGAAGTGGTATTGCTGGATCATATGGTAGGTTCATTTTCATTTGTCTGAGGATCCTTCATACTTTTGTCCAAAGTGGTTACACTAATCTGCAATCCCACCAAAAATGTATTAGGGCTTCTCCATACCCTCGTCAGCATTTATTGTTGTTGTATATTAATGACTGCCATTCTGATTGGAGTTAGGTGAAATCTGAAGGTATTTTTGATTCTCATCTTTTTGATTGCTAATGATGTTGAATATTTCCTCATATATTTTTTGGCCATTTGTATTTCTTCTTTTGTGAGGTGTCTATTTAGTGCCCATTTTTTATTGTTGGTTTTTTTTTTTTTTGGTTTTTTTAGCTGTGAGTTTCTTGAGTTCTCTGTATATTCTAGATATTAGTCCTCTAACAGAAGAATAGCTAGCAAATTTTTCTCCCACTCTGTGGGCTCTCTGTTGAGGTTCTTTGCTGCACAGAAGCTCTTCAGTTTAAGGCAATCCCATGTATTAATCTTCCTTTGAGTTTCTTGTGTCTTCGGTGTCTTGTTTAGAAAGTTTTTCTTGTGCCTATGTTTTGAAGTGTTGGACCTATACCCTCTTCAAGTAGCTGCAAGGTCTCTGGGCTGACTTGCAGGTCTTTTATCCATCTTGAATTGACTCTTGTGCAGGGTGAGAAAATGGAGTTTATTTCCATTTTCCCACATATGATTAACCAGTTTTGCCAACATCATTTGTTGAAGAGGCTTTTTTCCAGTGTATGATTTTGATTCCTTTATCAAAAATTGACTGTAAGTGTGTGGGCTTGTTTTTGAGTCTTTGTCTATGTGCCTGTTTTTGTGCCAATACCACAAAAACATTATTACTGTTGCTTTGTAGTAAAGTTTTAAGTCCTGTATTGTGATGCCTCCTGCATGGTTCTTGTGGCTAAGAACTAATGTGGCTATTCTTGGCTTTTTGTTGTTCCAAATGAATTTAAGGACTTATTTTTCTATGTTTGTGAGGAGTGACCTTGATAATTTCATGGGTATTGCATTGAATCTGTAGATTACTTTTGGGAGGATGGCCATTTTGATGATATTTATTCTGCCTATCCAAGAACATGGAAGATCTTTACATCTTCTAAGGTCTTCATTGATTTCTTTTTTCAAATTTTTATAGTTTTCCTTATAGAGGTTTTTAACCTCCTTGATTAGGTTTATCCCTAAATATTTTATTTTCGGGGTGCTATTGTGAGTGGAATTGTTTTTTGGATTTCTTTTTCAGTGGATTTATGATTGGCATACAGGAGTACTTCTGATTTTTTAAGATTGATTTTGTATCCAGACACTGCTGAATTTGTTGATCAGTTCTACAAGTTTTTTGATTGACTGTACCCCACTCCTGGGTATCTTTCCAAAGGAACTGAAATCAGAATAGTATATTAATACATATATATATATATATATATATATATATATATATATATATATATATATATATGTGTGTGTGTGTATATATATATATGTGTATATATATATATTCATATATATATTCATGTTTATAGCAGCATAATTTACAACAGCCAAATTATGGAATCAAACCAGGTGTCCATCAACACATAAATGTATTATAAAATTATGGAATATACACATGATGAAATTCTACTTGGCAATAAAGAAGAACAAAATTAAGTCATTTGCAGGAAAATGGATGGACTAGGAAAATGATAAATTAAATTAGCCAACACAGAAAGAGAAGGGCCATATGTTTTCTCTCATATGGGGAAGCCAGGGAGTAATCAGGATACAAGAGGGACTTTAGATAAAAGAGGGAGGAAGAGGATCAGTGGAGCAAGGAAAGTAATCTAGGGGAGGGAGTCTAGAAGAAAACAGAGAATTAATGAAGCAAACTCTTCCATTGACATTAGGTATATATGTGAGAATACAAATTATCTTGTATGGGGAAGGGGTAAGTAGGGAGGCAGCCAGGGAGAAAAGCTACCAAGTACATTCATGTCACTATCAATATGAATTACATTATGATGTAAAACTATAATGCACCAATAAATGTATAAATATTTGGAACTTTTATAGGTGAGAATATGTAGCAATCACATTGATGCATTGATGGTGGAATACACTGGTTCTGTCTTGATTGAGTTTAGCACAGTAAAAATACATACACTATCATATCTTTCTCAGCTTAAGAATTTATCCCCCAAACACAAATTGTTTCCTACAGAATATTTACAATGTTTTTTTTCATAATAGTATACTCTAGGAATCAAGCCAGTATTTTATCAAAATGGATTTACAAATTGTGGTGCACTGTTTAAATTAGGTACTACTGAAAAATATAAGGGAATAAATTACTATTACATCTGATGAAATGCATAAGTCTCAAAAGAGAAAACAACTGTGTTGATCAAAGAAAGACAAATACATAATAACATATGTGATTCCAACTATGTCAAGTTTCTCAACCTGACAAAACTACTCTATAGTGATAAAAATCACAGTATTGTTTTTTCTGATAGTTGAGATGAAATAGGCTGCAAAGGGTCATATCAGAAATCTCCGGCATCATGGCAATATTCTTTTTCTTGATTGAGGTAGTGTTTACATGCATGTCAACATTGATCAAACTACAGTTAAATGTGGTTTAATTCATTATATAAAAATTATGTCTCAGTTGACTTTTAAAGAAAATTTAAAACATTATTTTATTGGGAGCATGATGACAGAGGAAGAGTCAGTCATTTAGTTATAATTATGGATATTTTTGCAATATTTTATAAACAGTTTTATGAGTGTCTAAGTTGGAATCCAAGCTGGATTTTTTTAAGTATGCAAGAGCAATAGATATATGGAGAAAATATACACAACTTATTTGATATTAAATTTTCTTTGGAAGTGATGGAGAAATTGTCTACTGCATATAGAAGAACTATGAGTAAATACAGGTTTTTAAAAAATATTCTGATTCCTTTTAATGACTTAAAAAGATATTATGTATGTTAAATTTAATGAACTAGTAATTCATGATAAATTAATAAAGGTAAAAATGGGATATACAATTAATTGGAAGCTAAGAAGATGGTCAGAGTTGCACTTGAATGGATAATTTGGCAGACTAATATATTATTATTGTTTTGTGAGTTTTTCTGTTAGATTTAAAAGATAGTAAATCATATCAACAGGTCAACAATTTTTTTCTCATTGCCAGTTCTATATTCAAACTTTCTTTTTTTTTTTTTTTTTGTGTGTGTGTGTTACTAAGGACTGAACCCAGGGGCATTTTACCTCCGAGCTACACCCCTAGCCCGATCTTTTATTCTTTATTTGAAACAGGGTCTCACTAAGTTGCAGTGGGCCTCACTAAGTAGCTGAGGCTGGCTTTCATTTATAAATGCATAAATATGTTTTCCTCTTCATAATTTTAAAAAGCAGAGTTTTTCTAATATATTGGTACATTGTAGTCATACATCATCTGGATGAGGTACAGGTGTTCAGTCTCTATGTTTTTTATCTTGTTTCTCTGGGTCTTTTTACAGTTGATTTCTAGTTTCATTACATTATGATCTGAAAAGATGCAGGAAATTATGTCACATTTCTTTAATTTTCTAGTACTTGCTTTTTGGCCCAGGATATTGTCTATTTTGGGGGAGGTTATGTAAGTAGGTGAAAAATGTGAATTTAGTTGTATTTGGGTAGAAAAATGTGTATGTGTCTAATAGGGCCATTTGGTTTATGGAGTTATTTAAGTCTGAGGCATCTTTACTGACATTTTGTATAGAAGATTGGTCTAGTGCTATGAGAGGAGTGTTGAAATCTCCCAGTATTATTGGGACCATATTCAGACCATAATGGAATGAAACTAGAAATAAAACATAAGAAGACACAGAGACAGAATATAAATACATTGGAGACTGACCACCACATTGCTGAATGAGGAATGGGTCATAGACAAAATAAGGGGAGAAATTAAAAAACTCGTAGAAACAAATGAAAATAGAGACACAACATAACAAAATCTCTGGAACACTTTGAAAGCAGTATTAAGAAGAAAATTCATAGCATTGAGTTTTCATATAAGAAGAACAGAAAACACCAAATAAATACCAAATAAATAACCTAATGACACACCTCAAAGCCCTCAAAAAACAGTAAACAAAACAAAAAAACAGTAGCAATCTAACCCTAAAGCCAGTAGAAGACTGGAAATAATTAAAATCAGAGCAGAAATCAATGAGTAGAGAATAAAAAAGATACAAAAAGTCAACAAAACCAAAATCCGGTTTCTCAAAAAATAAATAAATAAAAATAAAGAACACAGATAAACCACTAGTCATTCTAACCAAAAGAAAGTGAGAATCAACCCAAATTTATAACAGAAGAGATGAAAAAGGTGAAATTACCAACAGTGCAGAAATGCAGAGGATTAATCAGAAAATACTTTGAAAAACTATACTCCAACAAAACAGAGAACCTAGAAGAAACTGACAAATTTCTAGACACATACAACCTTTATGAATTGAATCAAGAAGATATAGAAAATTTAAACCAAACAATAGCAATCAAGGAGTCTATGATCAAACAAAAGCCCAGGACCACATGGTATTCCAACTAAAATTTATAAAATATATAAAGAAGAGCTAATCCCAATACTTCTCAATCTATTCCATGAAATATAAAGAAATGGGACTCGCCCAAGTACATTCTATGAAGCCAACATCACATTAATACTAAAACCAAATAAAGACAGCCCAAGAAACCAACATCACATTAATAGTAAAACCAAATAAAGAGAGCTAAAAAAAAAGAAAACTACAGGCCTACATAGTTGATGAACTTAGACACAAAACTTCTAAACAAAATATTAGCAATGCACATTCAAAACCACATCAAAAAGTATACACCATGACCAAGATGGGTTCATCCCAGAGATGCAAGACTGGTTCAACATAAGAAAAACAGCCAATGTATTTCACCACATAAACAGAACCAAACAAAAAATCACACAATCATTTCAATAGTGCTGAAAAAGCATTTAACAAAATCCAGCACCAATTCCTGCTAAAAAGACTTCAGTGAATGGGAACAAAAGGAACATAACTCAACATCATAAAAGCAAGATACAATAGGCCCACAGCCAACATCATATAGAATGGGAAAAACTATGAGAGTTCCCTTTAAAAACAGGAACACGACAAGGATACCCACTGTCATCTCAACTTTTCAATATAGTACTTGAGACACTAGCTAAAAAAATAAGGCAAGTGAAGAAAATCAAAGGAGTACAAATAGGAAAAGAAGAACTGAAATTATCTCTACTTGGAAATGACATGATATTATATTTAGAGGACTCAACAAACTCAACCAAAAGGTTTACAGAACTGAACAATAAATTCAGCAACATGTCTGGATACAAAATCAATCTTAAAAAATTAGAAGTTTCCTGTATTCCAACCATAAATTCACTGAAAAAATTCAGAAAACATTTCCACTGATCATATCCCCCAAACGATAAAATACTTAGGAATAAACCTAACCAAGGAGGTAAAAGACTTCTACATGTAAAATTACAAAACATTGAAAAAAGAAATTGAAGATCTTAGAATGCCAAGACTTCACAAACTCTTGGAGCAGAATAAATATCATCAAAATGGCCATTCTTCCAAAAGTAATCTACAGATTCAATGTACTACCCACTAAATTACAAAGATCATTCTTTACAGATATAGAAAAATCAGTCCTGCCGGGCGTGGTGACGCACGCTTGTAATCCCAGCATTCGGGAGGCTGAGACCGGAGGATCTGGGTTCGTGGCCAGCCTCAGCTACCTAGTGAGGCATTCTGCAACTTAGTGAGACCCGGTTTCAAAATAAAAAAAAAATAAAAAATAGGGCTGGGGGTGTAGCTCTGAGGTAGAACGCCCCTGAGTTCAATCCCCAGTACTGCAAAAAAAAAAAAAAAAGAAAAAAAAAAAAGAAAAATCAGTCCTCAAATTCATTAGGAACAGCAAAAAACTCAGAATAGACAAAATAGTTCTTAGCAACAAGAACCATGCAGGAGACATCACAATAAGTTACTTCAAACTATACTACAAAACCACAGTAATAAACACAGCATGGTACTGGCACAAAAACAGATGCATAGACCAAGGGAGCAGAATACAACTCAGAAACAAACTGATACACTTACAGCTAATTGCTTTTTGACAAAGGGGTTAAAAACATACACTAGAAAAAAAGATAGCCTCTTCAACAAATGGCGTTTAACCATATGCAGAAAAATTGAAATTCACCCCACTTTCTCATCCTGCACAAGAGTCAATTCAAGATGGATAAGAGACCTGGAAGTCAGGACAGAGACCTTGCAGCGACTTGAAGAGGGCATAAGTCTAACACTTCAACAAATAGGCATAGGTAAAAATTTCTCAACAAGACCCCAAAGGCACAAGCAACTCAAAGGAAGAATAATACATGGGATTGTATTAAACTGAAGAGCTTCTGTGTAGCAAAGGAAACTATCAGGGACCTCAACAGAGAGCCAGCAGAATGGGAGATTTTTGCCACTACTTTTTCAATAGAGGACTCATATCTATAATATACAGAGAGCCTAAGAAACTCACTGCTAAGAAAACATATAACCCAATCAGAAAATGGACAAGTGAACTAAGTACATACTTCAGAAAAGAAATACAAATGACCAGTAAATGTATGAGGAAATGTTCAACATCATTAGCAATCAGCAAGATGCAAATCAAACAACCTTGAGATTTCACCTAACCCCAAGTGGAATGGCAGTCATTAAAAACTACAAACAGCAAACTCTGGTGAGGGTGTGGAGAAGTGGGAACTCTAATACATTGCTCGTGGGTTTGCAAATTATTGCAAACTCTTTGGAAACCAGTATGGAGGATCTTCAGATGAATGGGAATGAACCTACCATATGATCCAGCAATACCACTTCTGGATATCTACCCAAAAGAATGGAAACCAAACTATCAGATTAATGCACGCACATCTATATGTATAGCTACACAATTCACAATTGCCAAACTATGTAACCAGCCAAGATGTCCATCAAGGAATGAATGGATTACAAATCTATGGCATATATGCACAGTGGGATTTTACTCAGCCATAAAGAAGAACAAATTGTAGCATTTGCAGGTAAATGGATGGAACCAGAGAACATTATGATAAGTGATACTAGCCAGTCACAAAAAGTCAGATGTTCTCCCTTATTTGTGGAAGCTAGGGAGAAAGTGGGTCATAGGAGTGGCTTTAGACAAAGAAGGAGGAGAAATCTTAGATGAGTAAAGAAGGTGACCTAACTAAGAGTGATGGGAGGGGGAAAGAGGGGAACACTCTAATACACATGATATACATTAACAAGCATATCAATGTCAGTCACTAAGCCAAACAGGAGGTAGAGGGAGGGAGGATGGAATGGGGTGGGAATTGGGGAAGGGCTAAATGAGTGATGTTTGCATGTATGCCTAGTATCATCTTTTACCTCATAATGATATATTTTTACAATACAGCAATAAATTTAATATATATATTCCAATTATCAAAAAATCCAATAAATCAATACCCTAGTCCCAGTGAAGTCATGTCTAACTACAATTTTGATTTGCATTTTCCTTATAAATGAGGATGGTAAACCTCTTTTCATGTGCTCTTTTGCCATTTGGCATTTTATTTGGAAAATGTTTATTGAAATAGTCTGCATGTTTGTTATTTGGATTGTTTAACCATATTATTATTGGATTACAGTTGTAATTTATGTTTTTAGAATCAATTTATTTTTATATGTATAATTTATAAAATTCTCCTATTCTGTAATTTGTCCTTGTATTTATTCAGTTGTATCCTTTGAAGCACAAAACCTTTTTATTGCTTTATGTAATGTCTAAGTTTTTCTTTTTTTGCTTGTGCTTTTGATGGCATATATACAACATCATCACCTAATCCAATTTCACAAGCATTTTCAGCTATTCCTTTCTAAAAAGTTTCATAGTATTAGACCCTATATGTGGGGGTTTGAACTAATTTTTGCATATATTGTGAAGTAGAAGTCCAAATTTATACAATTGCAAATGACAAGCTGACTCAGAACCATTTCTTAAAAACATTATATTTCCTCCGATTGTGTTGTATTTTATTTTTGTTAAAAATCAATAAACTATAATGAGGGGATATTTTTCTGAAATTTTAATTGTATTGCATTAATTGATATGCACATGCTAATACTACATTGAGTTCTGTTGCATTCTGGTAATTTCTGAAATCAGGAAGTGTGGGTCTTCATATGTTGTACATCTTTTTCAGTATTATTTTGGCATTTTAAAAGTATTTTTACATGCATTTTAGAATGAACTTGTCAATCTCTGCAAATTGCACTGCATCTGGGAAAATTTGAAGAGCACTTTTATCTCAACACTAACATGTAATGTCTTTCCATTTATTTAGGTTTTCAATATTTTTCTTTATTAAATATATAGGAATTATATTTATTGTGTAAACCACAGGTTGAAAAATAGGGTCTGTGAACCAAATCTGGCCATCTTTTTATTTATTTATTTATTTATGTATTTATTTATTTATTTATTTATTTTTGTGGTACTGGGGATTTAACCCAGGGGCATTCTATCTCCAAGATACACCTACAGTCCATTTTTTAATTTTGAAACAGAGTCTTACTAAGTTGTGGAGGGCCTCACTAAGTAGCTGAGGCTGGCCACGAACCTGGGTCCTCTGGTCTCAGCTCCCCAAGTACTGGGATTACAAGTGTATGCCACCACGCCCGGCTCATCTTTTTTTAAATTTGAAGTAAAAATACATAATAAAAATTAATCATTTTACAGTATAAAATATATTGGAATTTATACATTTTCAACATTCTGGGGCTTTCACCACTATCTAAAATCAGAGCTTTATCACCATCCCAAAAAGTAATTCTATACTCACTAGATACATTAATTACTATTTCCCCATTCTCCAGACCTAGAAATCTGGCATCATGTCTTGACATTATTCAATACCTATTAGGTCATCCAAAAGAAAAGCATATTTTTTTTCTTATTTATTTATGCTTTTATTGGTACATTATAGTCTCACATCATAATGTATTATGTATTATCATGCTGATAATAACATACATGCACACAGCACATGGTAGGCCCATCCTACATCTGTATCTCCTCCCTTCCCAATACTGTGATTGACATTGGTATTTTCAAATATGTACACATAATCAATGGTAGTAATTTCTTCAATGAACCTCACTCTTCTCCCACCTCTTCTCTTAGACCACCTCTCTGGCTTCACTGAGAAGTTTCTCCTCCACTATCTGGAGTCTGTCTGGTATCCTATTTACTCCCTAGATTGCACATATTAGAGAAAACATATGACCCTTCACCTTATGTGATTGGCTAATCTCACCTAACATAATGTTCTCCAGGTCTTTTAATTTTCTTGCAAATGACTTAATTTTGTTTTCCTTTATTGCTGAGTAAAATTCCAGTGTGTGGATATTCAATAATTTTGTAATCCATTCATCTGTCGATAGACACCTAGGTTGGTTCCATAATTTGACTATTGTGAATTGTGCTACTATGAATATGGGTATGCATATATTACTGTAGTTCTCTAATTTCAGCCCCTTTAGAAATATACCCAGGAGTGGTATAGCTGGATCATATGGTAGATACATTCCCAGTTTTCTGAGGAATCTCCACAGCAGCTAAACTAATTTGAAATCCCACCAACAATGTAGAACAGTTCTGATTTCCCCACATCCTCATGAGCATTTATTGTTGTTTAACTTCCTGATGATTGCCAATTTGGTTGAGATTAGATGGAATCTCAGTGTAGTTTTGATTTGCATCTCCCTGATTGCTAATGATGCTAAACACGTTTTTCATGTATTTATTGGCCATTTGTATTTCTTCTTTTGTGAATTGTCTATTCAATTTAATTGCCCACTTATTGATTGGATTATTTATTTTTTGGTGTAATGTCTTTTAAGTTCTTTGTATATTCTAGATATTAGTCCTTGATCAGAGGGATAGCTGGAAAATATCTTCTCCAATTCTGTAGGCTTTCTCTTTGGAGATTGTTGGTTTCCTTTAATGAGCAGAAATTTTTTAGTTTAAGACCACCTCACTTATTAATTCTTGTTTTAATTTCCTGAACATTGGGGATCTTGATGAGGAAGTCTCCACCTATGTCTATATGTTGGAATGTTGGATCTATGCCCTCCTCCAGTAACTTCACAGTCTCTAGTCTAACTTTCAGGTCTGATTCATCTCAAGTTGACTCCTGTGCAGGGTGAGAAGTAAAGATTTAGTTCCACTTTTCTACAAATGGATAATAAGATTTCCCAACATCTTTTGTTGAAAAGGCTGTCTTTCTCCAGCATATGTGTCTGCACCTTTGGCAAAAATCAATTGGCTACAAGTGTGTGCATTTGTTTCTGTATCTTCCATTCTGTTACATTGAAGTGTTTCTACTTTTGTGCCAATACCATGCTGTTTTTAATACTGTACCTCTGTAGTATAGTTTTAAATCAGGAATTGTGATGCCCATTGCATAGTTCTTATCGCCAAGAATTGCTTTAGCTATTCTGGATCATTTGTTTCTCCATATAAATTTATGACTGATTTTTCTAGACCTGTGAAGAATAACATTGTTATTTTGATAGGAATTTCATTGACTCTGAAGATCATGTTTGGTGGAATGGCTTCACTGAGACAGAAATCCAGAAAACAATTCCATTCACAATGATTTCAAAATCAATAAAATATCTAGGAATAACCTAACCAAGGAGGTAAAAGACCTCTGCAATGAAAATTATAAAACACTAAAGAAAGAAATTGAAGAAATGTTAGAAGATGGGAAGATCTCTCTTGCTCCGGGATAGGCAGAATAATTTATTTAATATCTACTTGTCAGATAAAAGTTATGAATTTATATTTTTAAATTATTAACTGTTATTTTAAATGTCAGTATAAATTGAATTGATATTTAAATATCATTTTCAGCTTTCTTATTTGTACTCTATAGAAATACATTTGAGTCCCTGTATTTTTTCTACTAGTTTTCCAATAGATTGCATAGAATTTTTATAAGCCTGATAAAACCACCTCAAAATATATTTTGATGTATTCACTTATTATGTGGATTTTTTATTTATTTTCCTGATTTATGGCTTGAATATATACTCAATACGATGCTGAACAGATATGGAGAAAGTTAACATCTTTATTCTTGTTCCAGATCTTGGGAAGAGAGTATTCAATGTTCCCCATTAGTTCTAATCCTAGTTAGTGGTTTTTCATACATACACTTTATTAGTTTGAACAACTTTCTTTCTATCCCTGGTCTGTCGTGTGTCTTTACGTGTGATTTCAAAAAATTTTTTTGAGACAAAGACAGAGGTTCATTTAGGAAAGTGGGGGATACACACTCAAGGGAGAATATGGGACATGTTTACCAAAAATCACAAGAATTTTAGGTGGGGAGATGAACCATCAGAATTAAGAGTTTGGGTCATTTGAGAATTTTTGCCAGAGAGAGAGCCCAAGATGGCATCTGAGGGAAACACCTCTCTTCAGGCACTGTGAGCTTGAATCAAATCTGCCATAAAATCAGCTTCTTGACTGAAGAAAAAAAGCAACAAAAAAGCAAACAAAGCAATGAAAATTGAACTACAGCTGGAGACCCCAGAAAGCCAACCAGGGAGTGCAAAGGAGCCAGGCTGTGTGGCGGAGCAGTGACAGCCATAAAGCCAGCTGCCCGGCATGGGGATCTATTAACACGGAGCTATCTAGTGACCTCCTGCATACCCAGTGATCAGACATGGAGTAAGCGAATCCAGAACTCCCCATCCTAACCAGGCTGTGTATCCCCACATCTTCCACAGTGACCAAAACATGTGGTTCAACCAGTGTAAGCCCCCCACCCAGGACCACCCCAGCTCAGCTCTCCCTCCAGAGTTGGAGTAGGGATCAACTGCACTGCAAAGCTTGAATCAAAACTGCTGCAAAAGTAGCTTTTTGACAGAAGGAAAGAAAAGCAAAGCAGCAAAAAAAGTGAAAAAAGCAACAAACGCAGCTGAATAGAACCCAGGGAGAACAAAGGAGCCGGCACACATGGCAGTGGCACAAGCCGCAAACCAGCAGCCGCCATCTTGCCCGCTGCCATCTTGCCAGTCTCCAAGAGCAGCATCTATTAGCACCAAGACCTCCAATGACAACCTGAGCACCCAACAACCAAAAGTGGAGTAAGCAACTACAGAATTCCACATCATAATCAGGTTGCATATCCCCGCAGGATCAACAGTGATCAAGAACACCTGGGACAACTATCTTAAGCCTGCAGTGAAGACACCCTAGAGCAGCAGGGATCTGTAAGTTAAATTGCACCCCCAAGGTGTGGGGTGGCCCTATACAAAGCACAGACTCAGTCACCCACCCTTCAAGTGATAGGATAAGAGCAGAAGTGCGGGAGAGATCGAGTGCACACAGGGCATAGAGAACTTCCAGGCACTCTGGAAAATGCCTGGCATATAGGTTGCACTCCTGCTATCAGCAAAGGCAGAGAGACAAATGCAGACAGGCCCTGTTGTGAGCTCAGAGACACAAGCTTTAAGTGGGAGGGGCATCAGCAGAACTGCCTGCCTGCACTGACAGAGCAAATAAGAATGCCAGAGACATGCTCAAAAATTTAGTAGAGTGAGCAGACATTTAAAAGCTGAAAATATCCACACAGATCCAAAAGGGGAGCAGAGGCCAACTCAGCTCTGTACTTACAAACTCACAGGGTTTTTGTTTTTGTTTCTTGTTGTTGCTTTTTGGTTTTTGGATTGTGTGTGTGTGTGTGTGTGTGTATTATGTTTTATTTGTTTTTACTCTGTTTTCATTTTTTAAAATTTTTTATTGTAGTAATTTGTGCAATATAGGATACATCTTTGTTAAGTACAAGTTGTTAACAACATATTTGCACACACTTCTCATTTGACCCCTTCCCCAATTCCCTCCCCATTCCCTCCCACTCCCTCCCCCTCAGGTTCACTTCAGTGAGTGACTTTGATATGATTGTGTAAGTACATCATGTGCCTTAGGGTGTCCCTCTGCCCCATGCATCCACTACAATTAAATCAACTTCTTTGCTTATCGATGATCTCTCCATTTCATCTGGAGACCCTCCTTTGCCCCATCTTCTCCCTAGCATCCACATATTAGGGAGAACATATGCTTCTTAACTCTTTGTGATTGACTAATCTCACTTAACATAATGTTTTCCAGTTGCATCCATTTCCCTGCAAAGAACATGATTTTGTTCTTCTTTATGGCTGAGTAAAATTCCATTGTGTACATATCCCATAGTTTTTAATCCATTCATCTGTGGTTGGACATCTTGGCTGCTTCCATACTTTGGCTACTGTGAATTGAGCTGCTATAAACATAGATACACATGCATCGGTCTGATAGTTTGGTTTCCATTCTTTTGGGTATATACCCAGTAGTGGTATTGCTGGGTCATATGGTAGGTTCACTCCCATTCGTCTGAGGATCCTCCATACTGTTTTCCACAGTGGTTGCACAAGTTTGCAATCCCACCAACAACGTATTAGGGTTCCCACTTCTACACACCCTTGCCAGCAGGTGTTGTTGTTCATGTTTTTATGATTGCCATTCTGACTGGAGTTAGGTGAAATCTCAGGGTAGTTTTGATTTGCATCTCCCTGATTGCCAATGATGTGGAACATTTCCTCATACATTTATTGGCCATTTGTATTTCTTCTTTTGTGAAGTATCTATTTAGATCCTTTGCCCATTTTTTGATTGGGTTATTTGCTTTCTTAGTTGCGATTTTCTTGAGT
>PVLC010033803.1:0-17280 GCA_004027655.1 Graphiurus murinus | reverse complement strand
TTTTTTTTTTTTTTTTTTTTTTGCGGTACTAGGGATTGAACTCAGGGGCATTCTACCTCCGAGCTACACCCCCAGCCCTATTTTTTTATTCTTTATTTTGAAACCGAGTCTCACTAAGTTGCGGAGTGCCTCACTAGGTAGCTGAGGCTGGCCACGAACCCGGATCCTCCGGTCTCAGCCTCCCGAATGCTGGGATTACAAGCGTGCGCCACCACGCCCGGCACCACTAGTCCTTTTTATTTTGTACTTTTTTTTTTTTTTTTTTTTTTTGCGGTACTGGGGATGGAACTCGGGGGCATTCTACCTCCGAGCTACACCCCCAGCCCTATTTTTTATTCTTTTATTTTGAAACCGTGTCTCACTAAGTTGCAGAGTGCCTCACTAGGTAGCTGAGGCTGGCCGCGAACCCAGATCCTCCGGTCTCAGCCTCCCGAATGCTGGATTTACAAGCGTGCGCCACCACGCCCGGCTTTATTTTGTACTTTGAAACAGGGTCTCAGTACTTGCTGAGGCCGATCTCAAACCTGGGATCCTCCTGTCTCAGCCTCTCTTTAAGTACTGGGATTACAGGCGTGTACCACCACGTGGACTTGGAGTTTTTCGTGGTCAAGGGGCATGAGGGTGCTTTGGGGGTGATAAGAATGGTCTATCTTGATTATGATGATATTTCATGGGTGTATATGGCTGTCAAAATTTCCCAATGGACATATATATACATATACACACATATATATGATTGTATGTAAATTATCTCAAAGTTGATTTAAAAAACCCCAATTCTTCAGAAAATCCTTTTCTGACCACCTCTCCCTGGACTAAGTCAAGCTCCCAGCTCAATCTGTAATTTTTTTCTATTGCATTTCCCTAAATTTGTTAAAAAAAAAAAAAAAAAAAAAAAAAAAACATTGATACTGGGATTGAACCCAGGGGCATTCTGCCTCCAAGCTACACCCTCAGCCCTATTTTTTATTCTTTATTTTGAAACAGGGTCTCACTAAGTTGCAGAGTGCCTCACCAGGTAGCTGAGGCTGGCCACAAACCTGGATCTGCCAGTCTCAGCCTCCCAACTACTGGAATTACAAGCATGCGCCACCATGCCCAGCTCACTTTTGATTTTGTTTTTTTTTTTGTTTTTTTTTTTTTTTTTTTTGCGGTACTGGGGATTGAACTCAGGGGCATTCTACCTCCGAGCTACACCCCCAGCCCTATTTTTTTATTCTTTATTTTGAAACAGAGTCTCACTAAGTTGCGGAGTGCCTCACTAGGTAGCTGAGGCTGGCCTCGAACCCGGATCCTCCGGTCTCAGCCTCCCGAATGCTGGGATTACAAGCATGCGCCACCACGCCCGGCTTTCACTTTTGATTTTGAAACAGGGTCTTGCCAAGTTGCTGAGACAGCTCTTGAACCTGCGATCCTCCTGTCTCAGCCTCCCAGGTTAAAGGGATTACAAGCAGGCGCCATCTTGCCTGGCTCAGGTCTGTCACGTTTTTCTTGGTGTCTTGCCAGTCTACTATCTTTAGGTGGTGAGCCCCAGGTGTCCCGCGTCCGGCCTCCCTGGGTCACCACCGACTGCTTAGCACCTGGCACCGTGGCTGCACACAGGAGGTGTGCACAGGCGAGGTGCTGCTAGAGCTGGCTGGCCTGGATGATCTCCCGGCTGCTCCGTGTGGGGCGCTGGCCCCGGCCGAACCTGCGGAGCTCCTCGGAGATCTCCAGGAAGGTCTTGCCCTTGGTCTCCGGGAGGAACAGGCCAGCGTAGACCGCCGCGCAGACACAGACGCCCAGGAAAGGCAGGTAGAGGAGGCTGGACAGGCTCTCCTGGAGTTCAAAGAGACCCCTGAGTCTGGGCGCCATGGTGCACGCCTGTCATCCCGCCTGTCATTCCAGCACTTGGGGGGCTGAGATAGGAGGTTCGCAGGTTCAAAGCCAGCCTCAGCAACTTAGCAAGGCTCTCAGAAACCTAGTGAGACCCTGTTGCCAAATAAGAAACAAAATCGGGCTGGGGGTGTAGCTTGGAGGTAGAGTGACTCTGGGTTCAATCCCCAGTACCACAGAAAACACAAAACAAAACAAAACAAAAAACAGAGAACTCTGAGTCTGGGCATGATAGCACACACCTGTCATCCTGCCTGTAATACCAGTATTTGGGAGACTGAGATGGGAGGATGGCAAGTTCAAGGCCAGCCTCCACAACTTAGTGAGACCCTGTTTCAAAATAAGTAAGCTGCGTGTGGCAGTGCACGCTTGTAATCCCAGTACTTAGGAGGCTGAGACCGTAGGATCCGGGTTCGCGGCCAGCCTCAGCTACTTAGTGAGGCCCTCTGCAACTTAGTGAGACCCTGTTTCAAAATAAAGAATAAAAAATAGGACTAGGGGTGTAGCTCGGAGGTAGAATGCCCCTGGGTTCTAAAATAAATAAAGAGCTGGGGGTGTAGCTGAAGTAGAATGTCCCTCTATCAATCCTCACTACAAAAAAAAAAAAAAAAAAAAGACCCCTGAGGCGTGGTGTGACCCCTCTCAGCCGTGTCATAAGGGGGGACTCGCACCCCTTGCTCACCTAAGTCCCTCCCCCCAGCTTCGGTGTCCGCGGGTGGACGGAGCCCCCCGCCCCTCGTGCGCTCAGTGACAGGGAGGGAACAGGAGCCAGGGCCCAGGCTCAGGGCAGGCCTACCATGATAAAGGGGAGCCCAAGCCCGACCAGGAAGAGCGTGGTCCACAGGAGCGCCCCGCTGACCATGTAGGCAGCGGGCCGGGCCGTCTGGTCAAACAGCTCGGTGGCCAGGATCCCCGTCACCCCGGCTGCACGGAGAGGAGACAGAGGGTTGCCAGCGAGGCTCCTGGCTCAGTCTGCACGGCCCCCTGGGAATATCCAGCCTCGAGATTCCCTCCCGGGCCAACGCTGACTCTCGCCCGCCGCCCCGTCCCGGTTCAGCAAGGCTGGAGACCAGAGGCCCCGCGGCCACTCACCCGGGCCGATGCCGAAGCTGAGGATGAAGGCGAAGACGCAGGATATGGCCAGGTAGGGCATCCAGGGGACCGAGCTCTGCAGCACCGGGGCGGGTGAGGGGAGCGGGGAGGGACAGAGGGAGGATCTGCCCTGCCCACCGCCCCGCTCACCCGATGGCATGCCCCGCCCACCCATTGCCTTGCCCGCCAACCCGATGACATACCCCGCCCACCGCTCCGCCCACCCGACGACATGCCCCGCCCACCCACTGCCATGCCCGCCAACCCGATGGCATGCCCCGCCCACCGCCCCGCCCCCAGTACCTTCAGGCACAGGGCCACCGTGAAGACGCTGGCCCAGCAGGCCATCAGGGAGTAGCCCCCGATGAGCAGCCCCCTCCGGCCCGCCCTCTCAATCACCACGCACTGCAAAGGAAAGAGCCTCGGCGAGGACTCGAACCCGTCCCCCCGTCCCCCGTCCCCCGGGCTGCGCTGCGGGCAGGAGGTTCCAGGAGGGGAGTCCACTCCACCAACGTCCCGGAGGACCTGGGGGGAGGGAAGGCCCAGCGAACAGAAGGACTCGAGGAACACATGCCCATCCGCTGCGCCTTTGTTTGTTTTTCTATTTCTTTCTTTTTTTATTTTTATTTTTTTGTGGTACTGGGGATGGAGCCCAGGGGCATTCTACCTCCGAGCTACATCCTCAGCCCTATTTTATTCTTTTATTTTGAAGCAGGGTCTCACTAAGTTGCTGAGGCTGGCTGAGAACCTGTGATCCTCCGGTCTCAGCCTCCCAAGTACTGGGATTACAAGCCACGCCCGGCTTAATTTTTTTTTAAATTTTGAGACAGGCTTGCCAAGTTGCCTGGGACCCGCCATGCTCCCGCCTGTCTCCGGGGCGCACTCACGCTCACGACGGTCGACAGCAGCTCGCAGCCTCCTGTGCCCAGGATGGCGTACTGGACCTTCTCCTCCGGCACGCCCGCCTCGGAGAACACGGAGGAGGCGTAGGCGTACACCTGGCGGGCAGCACGAGCGCGCATTGCCTCCCTCCGCCGCCCAGGGCGCCCCGCCGCCCGCGCGCAGGACCCCGGCCTCACCGAGTCGTTGCCGCAGAGCTCCATGGCACTGCCCAGCACCAGGAGGCTGGTCGCCTGCCTCCGCAGCGTCGGGTCCCGGAATAGCTCCCAGGGGCGCAGCGCGCGGCGGCCCCGGCAGGCGGCTCGCTCCTCCTCCAGCTCCTCCATCTCCCCGGCCACGTCCCGGGCGCCCCGGAGCCGCTGCAGGGCTGCGGGCAAGCGGGCGAGGCGGTGAGCTCCCTGCCGGCCCCTGGGCCCCGCAGGGAGCCCTCGCCCAGCCCCCAAACCCCTCTTTCTCGGCTTGTAAGTCAAGTACTTAAAGAAACCTTTTCTTTTTTTCTCCCTCCCTCCCTTCCTTCCTTTTTATGGTACTGGGGATTGAACCCAGGGGCACTCTACCTCTGAGCTACATCCCCAACCCTTTTTAGTTTTGTTTTGTTTTGAAACAGGATCTTGCTAAGTTGCTGAGTCTCACCATTGTTGAGGCTGGTCTGAAACCTGTGATCCTCCTGACTCAGCCTCCCAAGTACTGGGATTACAAGTATATACCACCACGCCTGGCCCCAGCCCTTTGTTTTTTAAAAATTTTAAACTTGAAACAGGGTCTCACTAGGTTGCGGAGGGCCTCACTAAGTAGCTGAGGCTGGCCTCGAACCCAAGATCCTCCTGTTTCAGTCTCCCAAGTATGGGATTAGCAGCGTGTGCCACCACACCCAGCTGTCATTTTTTTTTTTTTTTTAAGTTCTGGGCATTGAACCCAGGGGCATTCTACCTCTGAGCTACACCCCCAGTCCTATTTTTATTCTGAAACAGGGTCTCACTAAGTTGCAGAGGGCCTCATTTAGTAGCTGAGGCTGGCCCTGAACCTGCAGTTCTCTGGTCTCAGCCTCCCAAGTACTGGGATTACAAGCGTGCGCCACCACGCCCGGCTCTCACGTCATTTTTGAGAAGGTTATATTGGCAAAAGATCTGTCAGCTTGGATAAAAAGAGACTGAACCCGTTTAAAGATTTCAGTGCCCCCTGCTTCCTATATATAGGCAGAAAACAAGCTCAGAAATTTGCTCAACCACCAAAACCAGTTCATTTTCCAACGCGCTCTTCAGAAAGCGTCAAGGAAGGGGACAGAAAACCAAGAGTATCAAGTCTGGCGTGGTGGTGCACGCCTGTCATCCTAGTACTTGGAAGGCTGAGTCAGGAGAATTGCAGGTTTGAGGACATCCTCAGCAATTTAGCGAGACTCTGTTTCAAAAAAAAAAAAAAGGGTTAGGGGTGTAACTCAGAGGTAGAATGGTCCTGAATTTAATCCCCAGTACAGGAAGGAAGGTTGGGAGGGAGGGAGGGAGGGGAAGAGTATCTCAGAGGTCAGAAGCAGTAACCAGGGAGGGCCGAAGGGGGCGGAGCCAATGCGTGATCTAGGAACACCCCCTACACCGGGGCAAGTCAGGAGACCTGGCAATGTGTTCCCAGGAGCACTTCAGAATAGTCACGGATCAGTGACTGCTCTGGGCCACCTCCGCTCCTTGGTTTTTGTTTTGTTGGTGTGGGTTTTTCATTAGTTTTTTTTTTTTTTATACTAGGAATTGAACCCAAGCTATACCCTATTTTATTTTATTTATTTTTTTGCAGTATAGGGGATTGAACTCAGGGGCATTCTACCTCCGAGCTATACCCCCAGCCCTATTTTTTATTCTTTATTTTGAGGGTCTCACTAAGTTGCGGAATGCCTCACTAGGTAGCTGAGGCTGGCCGGGAACCCGGATCCTCCCATCTCAGCCTCCCAAATGCTGGGATTACAAGCATGCACCACCAAGTCCGGCTTCTATTTTTTTTTTTTTTTTTTTTTTTTAATAAGGAAACAGGATCTCACTAACTTGCTGAGAGCCTCCCCGAATTGCTGAGGCTGGCCTCCAGCCAGCGATCCACCTGTCTCAGCCTCCCAAGTACTAGGATTACAAGCGTGCATCACCACGCCCGGCTCTCGCTGTGGTCTTAAGATCTGAGACTTCAGACCTGAGGCCCCGACTAAATGAGACTTTGAGGAATCCTGGGATGGGGCCGTGCATATTTCCCACAGGATAAAGATACACTTAAAATTGTGGTGGTGCGCACCTGTAACCCCAGTGCTTGGGAGGCTGAGATGGGAGGATCTCAGGTTCTGGCCAGCCTCAGCAACTTAGACTCTGTTTCAAAATAAGAAGGGCTGGGGTTATAGTTTGGAGGTAGAATGCCCCTGAGTTCAATCCCTAGTACCAACAAAACAAATCAAACCTGTGGCCACAGCTGTACATGGTGGCGTGCACCTACAGTCCCAGCTACTCGGGAACCTGAGGCAGGAGGATCACTTGGGCTCAGGAGTTTGAGACCAGCCTGAGCAACATAGGGATACCCCAACTCAAAAAAAGGAAGGAAGGAAGCCGGGCGTGCTGGTGCACACTTGTAATTCCAGTACTTGTGAGGCTGAGACAGGCTGGTTTGCAGCCAGCCTCAGCTAATTAGTGAGACCCTGTTTTAAAATAAAGAATAAAAAATAGGACTGGGGGTGTAGCTCAGAGGTAGAATGGCTCTGAGTTCCATCCCCAGTACTGCAAAAATAAATAAATAAATAAATAAATAAATGGGAAGGAAGGAAGAAGAATCCCGGTGGCAAGCAGCAGAGTACATTCTGGGTCCTGGGTCCTGGTCTTCCCCGTCCCCATGGATCTCCCATCCCAGGGCTTTGGTACCCAGGGCCCGAGGAAAGTCCTGTGCAGGGTTAGACTGCTGCGGCCCAGGCCAGCCTAGACCGGCTGTGACCTGGCTCAGCTGAGCCAGGCAGAGGTGTGCGGCCAGCCCAGTAAATGAGTAAAAGCTAGAGTAAATAACTATGGTTTCAAGCCAGAGGTTTTGCAAGTGTCGCTTGGGGGTCATTAGTATAGCCGTAGTTAACCCTAAGACAATCTTCAACCGACTCACTGGGCAGGTGGGTGAGGCCGCGGGTTCTGCCTAGGTGTTGCATCCTGTGGGTCTGTGTGGCTGGCTCTTTCTACATGTCAGGCGGGGTTTCTTGGATGGTAGAGGTGGCCTGACCCATCCCACTGCCCTTCGATTTAGGACATCCCCTCCATAAAGAGTTGTGGTGGAGCTGGGCATGGTGGCATAATCCCAGTGGTTGGGAGGCTGAGACAGGAGGATGGTAGATTTACAGCCAGCCTCAGCTACTTAGTGAGGCCCTCTGCAACTTAGTGAGACCCTGTTTCCAAATAAAGAATAAAAAATAGGACTAGGGGTATAGTTCAGAGGTAGAAGATCCCTGGGTTCAATCCCCAATACCGCAAGAAAAAAAAAGAAAGAGTATTGGTCGAGCCCGGCATGGTGGCACAGGCTTGTAATCTCAATACTTGGGAGGCTGAGACAGAGGATCTCAGGTTTGTGGCCAGCCTCAGCTATTTAGTGAGGCTCTCTGCAACTTAGTGAGACCCTCTTTCAAAGTAAAGAATAAAAATAGGACTGAAGGTGTAGCCTGGAGGTGGAAGGCTCCTGGGTTCCATCCCCAGTACCCCCCCCACAGTATTAGCCAGGTGTAGTGGCACCTGGTATCCCAGGACTTGGGAGGCTGAGACAGGAGGATCGCAAGTTCCAGGCCAGCCTCAGCAACTTAAGTGAGATTCTGCTTCCAAATAAGTAAAATAGGGCTGGGGGGGTGTGGCTCGCAGGTAGAACAGCCCTGGGCTCAACCCCAACACCAAAACAACATAATAATGATGAGTCGAGAGAGGAGAGCCCGGGTGCTCCAACGAGACGCCCCCCCCCCCCCCCGGACAAACAACCCGAGGACAGGGACTCACCCGCCAGGCTGGCCTTGGGGTCCCCGCGGTCGATGAGGAGGTAGCGCGGGCTCTCGGGAAGGCAGGGCAGGGCGGCAAGCTGGAGGATGCCGGGCACCAGGCAGCTGGCCAGCAGCAGGGGCCAGGCCTGCGGGCCCCCCAGCAGCTCCCTGGAGAAGTGCAAGACCGCCAGGCCCGAGGCCTCCAGGCCGGCCCCACCCACCCACTCCCTTCACCCCGCCGGCCTCGGAGGGTCACTCTGCCCTGCAGCCCTCTCTATGGTCTCCAGCATCAAGATCCTGTCACCCAGGCGGGACCAGGAGAAGGCAGGACTCCCGCCCCGGCGGATCCCTGCAAGCCCGCTCCCCAGGGTACCAGCTCTGCCCTTTGCTCTTCTTTTCTGCGACGATCAGAACACACTCCCCCCATGTATTTTTTTAATAGTGCATTCCAACGATCCATCCTAGTAAGGTCTGATGTGACACACACTCGGTTCTTGGTGTGTTTCCTTCCACACCATCTTGATCCTCCCCCATAACCTCCCCCGTATTTTCTCTCCCTTTTGTGTGACAGTGAGGATTGAACCCAGGGGCATTCTATTGCTGTGCTACACGCCCAGCCTTATTTTATTTATTTTTATTTTGAAACAGGGTCTCACTAGGGTGATGAGAGTCTCACTACTTGCTTGAGGCTGTCCTCGAACCTGTGATCCTCCTGTCTCGGCCTCCCAAGTCCTGAGATTCCAGGTGGGAGTCATGGAAACCACTCAACGCACAGGAGAGGAGGCGCTTACCTGAGTCCAACCACCTGCCCCATCAGGATGCCCAGGGCTGCGAAGATGGCTGAGGTCATGGCCGCGGCTCCCCGGAGCTCCTTGGGGGCGCTCTCCCCCAGGTACATGGGCTGGATGTTCATGCTCACACCTGGAATGGGCACGGCGAGGGCGCGTCAGCCACCAGGAGGGACCGCACCGTCCCCATGGCGCCTGCCTTCCCCTTCTCCCTTGCCCCCACACTCTGAGGGGCCGCACCTCACCTGTCGAAGGGCCAACTGGGATCCCAGCTCCCCCCCAGGACACCTGGAGAGAAGGCATCTTTCCCTGATCAATCCTCACCCCAGTCCCTCACCATGGCCCCAAATGTTCATCGGGTCTTTCTAGGTGTGGAAGTCTGCAGCTGTCTGAATGCTGAGTGTCCCCCAAGCCGGTGGGTTGAAGGCTTGGTCCTCAGGCTTTTGGGAGGTGACGTGGACCTTTAAGAGGCGGGGCCTTACGGGAGGTCTCCAGGTCCCAGGGGGCGTGCCCTCAGAGGGGATTGTGGGGCCTTGGTTTCTTCCTTTTCCTCTCTGCTTCCTGGCTCACGAGATGAATGATTTGCTCCACCATGATACTCTCTCCTCATCAGAGGCCCAAAACAAAGCGCACACCTGTGATCCCAGGACTTGGGAGGCTGAGACAGGAGGACCACAGGTTCAAGGCCAACCTCAGCAACTCTGCAAGAGCCTTCGAAATGTAGTGAGACCCGGTTTCGAAAAAATAAATAAATAAAAGGTGCTGGGACTGGGATGTGTGGCTTGGAGGTTCAATCCCCAGTACCAAAAAAAAAAAAAAAAAAAAAAAAAAAAGAAGGCCTAGTGCATGTAGCTCAGTGGGAAAGTGTGAGGCCCTGGGTTTGATCCCAACACAACCATCAATCAATAAAACGGGCAAAAGACTCAATGGACGTTTCTCCAAAGAAGATAGGCAAATGGCCAATAAGAACACAGAAACATGCTCAATATCTTTAGTTAGAAGACAATAAAATCAAAACCACAATAAAGCCGGGTATGGTGGCGCACGCTTGTAATCCCAGCGTTTGGGAGGCTGAAACCAGAGGATCCGGGTTCTCGGCCAGCCTCAGCTACCTAGTGAGGCCCTCCGCAACTTAGTGAGACCCTGTTTCAAAATAAAGAATAAAAAAATAGGGCTGGGGCTGTAGCTTGGAAGTAGAATACCCCCAGGTTCCATACCCAGTACCACAAAAAAAAAGAAGACAATAAAATCAAAACCAAAATAAAGCAGGGCATGGTGGTGCACACTTGTAAGCCCAGTACTTAGGAGGCTGAGACAGGAGATTTACAGGTTTGCAGCCAACTTCAGCTACTTAGTGAGGCCCTCTACAACTTAGTGAGACCCTGTTTCAAAATGAGGAATAAAAAATAGCAGGTTGGGAATGTAGCTTGGAGATAGAATGCCCCTGGGTTCCATCCCCAGTAACACACACACACACACACACACACACACACACACACACACAGTAAGAGCTGCTAGGGTTGGTGGTGCACACCTATAATCTCAGTACTTGGGAGAGATCTCATCCCCAGTACCCCCAAAACACACACAAAATCTAGTTATGTAAGTCTTCTTGTGTGTGTGTGGTATTAAGAATTGAACCCAGGAGCATTCTATCTCTGAGCTATACCCCCAGCCCTTTTTTATTTCTTATTTGGAAACAGGCTCTCTGTAGGTTGATGATAGCCTCACTATTTGCTGAGCCTGTCCTTGAACCTGCGATCCCCCTTTCTCAGCCTCCCACGTACTGGGATTCCAGGCGTGCACCACCATGCCCAGATTTTGTTATATAGGTCTTTTAAGGCAAACCATATTTAATCCTTTTGTGAAACGGGTACGCATGACTGAAGGATAAGTCAATGAATAAAGGAGGGAAGACGGGAGGGAGGGAGGAGGGGAGGAGGGAGTCAGAATAAAAAGGGTCAGCAGGCTAGCCGTGCGCCTGTACCTGCACTGACGCCCACGAGCACTCTGCCCAGCAGGATCATCTCAAAGGAGCCCGCTCTGCGGCTGAAGCCAAACAAGGTGGCCGCGGCCACCACGAAGACGTTGTTCACCAGGAGGGACTTTTTCCTTGGGGGAAGAGAAGCACACGCCAGGGAGGCTCTGGTTGGGTCCAGAGAGACCCCTCTGTGCAACTCTAACCAGCTCTGATCAGATACACAGCCGCATGTGTGTGTGTGTGTGCGTGTGTGTGTGTGTGTGTGTGTGTGTGTGTATGTGTGTGTATGTGCGTGTGTGTGTGTGTGTGTGCGTGTGTGTGTTCAAAGACTGTAAGCTCAGACCTCCAGCCTTTATACCTGGGCTCCCGGTTAGGAGGCCTTGACGTGCATGCTCCCCCTCCCCTCCTCAACATACCCCTAATTATTCTCCTTTTTGCCTGTTCAGCAGCTTGAGATGACAGAATTTATGTCTTATGGCTTCCCCTTTAGATTAAGCATTGCTGTCTCCAACCCACTTTGTAAAATGAAGGAACTAATAATAAACTCAGATTTTTTTTTTGTACTGGGGACTGTACCCAGGGCCATTCTACCTCTGAGCTACATCCCCAGCCCTTTTTATTTTGAAACAGGGTCTGGCTAAGTCGCTAAGGGTCTCACCAAGTTGCTGAGGCTGGCCTTGTCACCTATCTCAAACTCCCAAGCACTGGGATGACAGGCGCGCACCCCCATGCCCAGCTTGATTATTACAACTTTTGACTGTTAGCCAGAATTAGTTTCTGTTGCTTGCAACCGGAGAACTACATCAGCTATATAGGGGAAAGCAGGGGCAGGGGATAAAATACTTGCTTAAGATCAAATAGTTCAATGGGCATGGTGGCGCATGCTTGTAATCCCAGTAATTGGGAGGCTGAGACAGGAGGATTGCAGATTTGAGGACAGCCTCAGCAAGTAGTGAGACTCTCATCAACCTAGGGAGACCTGGTTTCAAAATAAAAATAAAAAAGGGCTGGGGGTGTACTCAGAGGTAAAATGCTTTTGGGCTCAACCAGTACTACTAAAAATAATAAAAATTTAAAAAAAATAAAAATAAAAATATGTTGGTCATGGTAGCGCACGCTTGTTATCCCAGTACTTGGGAGGCTGAGACAGGAGGATCACAGGTTCAGGTCCAGTCTCAGCTACTTAGTGAGGCCCTCCGCAAGGCAGTGAGACCCTGTTTCAAAAATAAAAAGTAAAAATTAGGGCTGGGGGTGTAGCTTGGAGGTAGAATGTCCCTGGAGTCAATCCTCAGTATAGGAAAAAAAAAAAAAAAAAGATCAACTACCTCTCCTTGGCATTCATGGAACTAGGAGCCTTCCCCCTTGGGTTACACAGATCTCTACCAAATCTCCTGGAAAACACGGCTGTCCCGGTGAAACCTCAGGCCGAGCAGCAGGCTGCGTGAGGCGCCGGCTGGGCCTGGTGCCTGCGGGCATCGCCCTTCTCCCTCATTTCAGGCCTGCAGGTTGGGGTGCCCCTCGGGGAAGGGCATCCGGAGCACTTACCTTCCCAGCTTGACGGCCATGGGTCCCGCCAGCAGCGCCCCACAAAGGCCGCCCACGGGGTAGAGCGACACGATGAGGGACCACAGGAGCAGGAGCAGGTGGCCGGGCGGCGGCCCGCCGGTCCTCGAGCGCCACGTGTGGTTGATGAACTCCTGAACGTGCTGTGGACAGGGAAGCCAGTCGGCCTCGGGCAGCGGGCCTGGCCTTGTCCCCTGCGGGCTCGGCCTCCGCTGAGCAGGTCCGAGGCCTCACAAACCCAGCTGACGCCCCACCCGTGCCCTGGGGTGCTCCCACGGCCCCCTTGCCCACTCTGGGACCCCGCCGTGACTCTCACATGAAACTTTTTGTGTGTGTGTGGTACTGGAGATTTTTGTGGAACCCAGGGGCAATCTAATTCCAAACTATACCCCCAGCCCTCTTTTTTTTTGGGGGGGGGTGTTCTGGGGATTGAACCCAGGGGCATTCTATCTCCGAGCTACACCCCCAGTCCTACTTTTTATTTTGAAACAGGGTCTCACTAAGTTGCAGAGGGCCTCACTAAATAGCTGAGGCTGGCTGCGAACCCAGATCCTCTTGTCTCAGCCTCCCAAGTACTGGGATTACAAACGTGCACCACCACACCCAGCAAGAGAGCAAGAGATTTAGTCTTTTTTTTTTTTTTTTTTTTTTTTTTTGCGGTACTGGGGATTGAACTCAGGGACATTCTACCTCCGAGCTACACCTACAGGGTCTCACTAAGTTGAGGAGTGCCTCACTAAGTAGCTGAGGCTGGCCGAGAACCCAGATCCTCCTATCTCAGCCTCCCAAGTACTGGAATTACAAGCGTGCGCCACTAGACCAGCTAGAGATTTAGTCTTTAGAAGAATGTGTAGAGACATGGACAGATAATAGTTGGATTCCAGAGGGAGTCACAGTCCTTGGTGTCCAAGAGAGGAAACAAAATGCCACAGGTGATTCCTCCCCTCCCATCACTGGATATAGGATGGAGCCGTCTGTAAGACTAGGAAGAAGCCGGGCGTGGTGGCGCACGCTTGCAATCCCAGCATTTGGGAGGCTGAGACCGGAGGATCCGGGTTCGCGGCCAGCCTCAGCTACCTAGTGAGGCACTCCGCAACTTAGTGAGACCCTGTTTCAAAATAAAAGAATAAAAAATAGGGCTGGGGGTATAGCTCAGAGGTAGAATGCCCCTGAGTTCAATCCCCAGTACTGCAAAAAAAAAAAAAAAAAAAAAAGACTGGGTTCTCCGGGACGGGCTTGGGGAGGGTGCGGGCTCTGTGGGATCCTCTGGGCCTTCACGAATGGAGAGGGCCAGATGCCGTCTGGGCCGCAGTCCTCCCAAGAGGGTGCTGAGCCAAGCCCTGCAGCAGAAGGTACGTACCGAGGTCGGGGCGTTGATGATAGAGAGGTTGTAGCCAAACTGAAAAGTCCCGCCGACGCCCGCCGCACAGATGGTCAGGAGCAGGACCCTCCCCCGCGTCTGAGGAGACAGGAGGACACAGTGACCCGGGGCAGTGTCCACCTTCCTCCCCGCCCCCACCTGCCGATGCCAAGGCCGAGGTTGGCACTGTCAGGCAACTCGGCGTCTCCGCTTCGTGGGACGGACACCGAGGCTCGAGGGGGAAGGGCCGCTGAGGTCGCACGGCTGGCGGGTAGCAGGGGAAACTGAGTCCTCTTCTGCTTTGGGTCCAGGACCCTGGCCCACCCGCACCCTCCCTCCTCTGCCAGCATCTTCCTGGTGGAGAGCAGCTCCCACACCTCCTTCCCCGGCTGTCCAGGCGTCTGCTGTGGCCTGGAGGAGTCTCCGCGGCTCCCCGAAGGGAAACATTCTCCCACGGGTGGCCGTGCCTGGGAATCTGGGCAGAGCTTTCTCTCACCACCCTCTTCTGCAGTGAGGCCCAAGAGGAGGGGCCGAGTGGATGAGAGGCAGCCTCGGAGGGTATGGCAGAGGTGCTGGGTCCCACCCTGGCTCCCTCCTACCTTGCCTGGACCTGCAGGCAGTGATGCCCACCCCCAGGCTGGGTACACGCGTACCAGGCACACTTGCACCAGGAAGGACTGCTTCTCGTGCTAGCACAACCCCTTGGAGATGGGGGAGAAGCCACCAAGACACCCAGCCAAGAGGGGACCTGACGCCTGGTCCATGTAACTGGTATTTTCTTAGGGATTCACAATTTTATTTCTACTTTTCCTTTTATGGTGTGTGTGTGTGTGTGTGTGTGTGTGTGTGTGTGTGAGATACACTAGGGATTGAACCCAGGAATGTTTTACCTCTGAGCTACACCAGAGCCTCACACACACACAGTCAGTCTCTCTCTCTCTCTCTCTCTCTCTCTCTCTCTCTCTGTATTATGGGGGATGGACCCAAAAGCATTCTACTTTTGAGTTACACCCCCAGCCGATTTTATTTCTTTTCTTTCATTTTTTTTTTCTTTCGGAACTGAGGATTGAACCCAGGCTACACCCCCGCCCTGTTTTTTATTCTTTATTTTGAAACAGGGTCTCACTAAGTTGCAGAGGGCCTCACTAAGTAGCTGAGGCTGGCCAAGAACCCAGATCCTCCGGTCTCAGCCTCCCTAGTACTGGGATTTCAAGCGTGCGCCACCACGAAGGGCTCGATTTTATTATTTAGAAACAGGATCTGGCTAGGTTGATGAGAGTCTCACTATTTGCTGAGGCTGTCGAATCTGAGATCCTCATGTCTCAGCCTCCCAAGTACAGGGATTACAGCTGTGCACCACCACGCCTGGCTATTTATTTTTATTTTGAAACAAGGGCTCACTAAATTGCTGAGGCTGGCCTAGAATTTGTGATCCTCCTGTCTCAGCCTCTCAAGTACTGGGATTTCAAGCATGCGCCACCACACCCACCTAAGGTGGCACTATCTTTAAATAGGGCGGTCTGGGAACAGTAGCCCCAGAAGGTAAAATTTGCACAAAGACCTGAAGGAGGCGAGGAAAGACAATCAGGCCAGGCTGGGGTAACCCACAGACATGGTGGGCTGCGTGGTGTCCTCCGGCTGCCCCTATTCCCTCGGTGGCAGGACGCCAGGTCAGAGCTACGGAGCATGGAGGAGGGGCAGCGAGGGCGGGAGATGGTCACAGGTCAGGGGTGGGGCCCAAGACTGTCACACCTCGAGGGCTACTGCCTCTTGGGGCGCGCCTGGCCCGCACACTCCAGGACGGGAGGACCTCGCGGGCCTCACCAGCTGGAGGCGGAGGGGGTGCTAGGTTGGGTGGTCCTGAGTCTGGCACCTCGCACCAGCCCACCGGCCATCCCTGGGCGCGAACACTCGGAGCCCAGCACCTAACCCCACTGTGTATATCCAAGCACGAGACAGTTTGGTACAGACGGACACCTGACTTATGCCTTCAAGCGTGGGTGCAATCCCTCATCAGAAACGCCTGGGCGGGGCGGGTTGTGGCACTTGGAGTTTTGCAAATAAAATAGCAGGGGGGGCATCCAGCCTTTGGGAGAAAGATGCACCCGCGAGATCCGGCTCCCGCCCACGGAGATCTTAGCCTCCAGGTCTCAGCGCACGGAAGCACGCATGCGCGCTGAGGGAGGGCGGTGCGACCGCTGGAGCCCGGCGCTAGGGACCGCGCACGCGCAGTGGGAGTCTTCGCGGCTGACGTCACAGGCAGAAGCGGATGCGCACGCGCAGTGGGTGTCGGCGACTGTCTGCACAGGGCTTGAGTAACGTTTACCTACTGCCAGAGTAGCGGATGATAAGGCTCGGTCGGGTGCAGGGTCAGATGCACAGAGATAAGTGGAGGGAGGCTCCCGCGCTGCAGGTGCGCGTGGGGCTAGGAGAGGCCGGGGGTGTCCGGAGCGCTCACCTGGGTTCGAGGCCCTGAGGTCGGCTCCGGTTCCTCCTCCATCCCTCCCTTTGCGCGGCGCCGAGGCTGAAACGCAGCTCACTCCTCGCTTGGCTGAGCCCTGAGAGCATCTCTGCAGACCGGAAGGGAACTGCGTGGGGTCATCGCGGCCAACCCCCTGCATCCGACCCCGCGGGTCCCTGCAGGCGGCCGATCCTCTCCTCACCAGGAATTCTGGCCCCGCGGCTCGTCCTCCTCCCCTGCCGCCGCCGCCGCAGGACCCAGTCCGTGCCGGCTCCCGCCTCGTCGTCCGGCCCAGGCCGCTTTTCCCCAAGTTCGGGACCTGCCCGCCTCCGACCCCCGGGAGCCCCTCTCCCCTCGCGCTCCCGCACCGCCGCGCCCTTAGATTCTGCGCGGAACCTACCCAGTACCACGCCTAGGGCCGGTGTCCCTGTCCTTTCCCCCAGAGGGGCAGAATTAGGAGGCACCGAAAGACCGAGCCACGCGTCCCGGGAGCACTCTCATCCCCGGGTCCTGGGCAGAGTCCGTGACTTGGCAGAATGCGCCGGGAACCCGGCCCTCGAGTGACAGGCCCCGCCTATGCGCCGGGCTCGCTTGGAAGTGCTCCCTGGGCAGGGCAATCTTTATTCGTCGGGGCATCTCACGACCTGCCTGGAGCTGCACAAAGGTCCAACTGAAACCAGACTAGGGCTGCAAGTGACCAGGAGTGGTGTGTGTGTGTGTGTGTGTGTGTGTGTGTGTGTGTGTGTGTGTGTGTGTGTCACTGGGGATGGAGCCCAGAGAACTTTTCCCCCCGGGCTACACCCCCAGCCCTATTTTATGTTTTATTTGGAAACAGTCTCGCTAAGCTGCTGGACAGCCTCACCCAAGTTGCTGAGACTGGTCTTGAACCTGTGAGCCTCCTGTCTCAGCCTCCCAAGTACTGGGGTTACAGGCGTGCACCACCACGCTGAGCTGGACTTAACGTTCTGAATCCAAGACCCTCCCAACACCACCCTTAGAAACCCCGTGGTTCTCCAGGAAGTTCCTCTTGGATGCTCTAAACCCTCCCCACCCTGCCAGTCAGAGCCTCGGGTGTAAGCCCATGTGTTTGGTCCCCAATATTAAAGATTAACCTTTAGCCAGGAAGTGTAACTCAGTAAACATTCATCGCATTAACTGTGAGTGCTTGAACATCAGTCATAGCTGTATTTGTAGAAGTCTGGTGCTCAAGTCTGCCCTCTATGGCTCTGAGTTATTTCTTTCCCTCCCTCCCTCCCTTCCTCCCCCCTTTCTTTCTCCTTTCCTCCTCCTCCTTTC
>PVLC010033802.1:0-17259 GCA_004027655.1 Graphiurus murinus | reverse complement strand
GGCCTAAGTTGTGAGGGGCTTCAAACTTGTGCTCCTCCCGTCGTGGGATAACACGGTCCCACTCGTGGGTCCTTGGCCTCTATGATAAAAAGAATTTTAACACATGCCAGTCAGGAACAAAAGGCAGGTCTTTATTCAGGAAAATCAGGGGCTGGGGAAACAGGTAAGCAGAGATCTTCCAGACCATGCGGGCAAAAATAGGGGGAGCGAGAGAGGATTTGGGACTTTATTATAAACTCTTAAAAGGGGTGGGCACAGAAGCAGTCTGGACCTCCTCCTTCTTCAGGTATAGGTGGGCAATAGGTGGGCGTTTCAGGTTGGATCCTCCTCTTCCTCAGGTTTCAAGATGGATCTGACCTTGGCCCTGAATCTCAGGTGGGGGCAGGGCTTCAGGGGATTAGGGTATGGGACCTCCTAAGAAACTTCCAAGGGGTGGAGTTAGCTTAAAACTCTCCAGATTTTAAAATTATAATTTTCCTTTCCTCTCAGTGTCTCCTTCCTACCTAACTTTTATTCCTCCTATTCTACCTCATCACTCCAGTCTTAGCCTCCCAAGTACAGGGATTACAGACGTGTATCACCAAACCCAGCTAATAATTGCACTTTTGACAAAAAGAAGCTATTGCAGGAGAGAAAGGTAGGGGAAGGGAGAGTTGAATTTAGTCCTTATTATATGTGAAAATTGTTAAATGTAATTGTGAATACTAGTTATTTTAAACTTCAAGACTGTATAATATTTTTGAGCGATTTGCATGCAGTGGCACAATTAATATCTGAACATACTAAAATTCTTATGAAAATAGTTATTTCCTATTAATTAACAATGACTTGTTCATTCATTGTATCATATAGACTCTCACAATTTTAATTAATCTATTTTTGATATGTTTGAATTAGACACAGAACAATGAGTGTCAAGGAAATGAATGACTCCATCACTAGACAGAGAAAGAGGCAGAAAGTTCAATATTCAAGCTTCTTCAACAGGGTGATTTTTTTCTTTGTCTGTGGGTATTTTCTAAAGTGTTAAGAGGCAGAATGCTAATTGTTAGGAAATACTGCTTAGCCAAGGGCTTCTTAGCCACAAAGAGCAGGGACCTCCATTTAAGTAGCCCTGGAGTCATGCTGCTATAGGTGGTGGAGGGCGGAGGTAGTTGCTCAAAGGGAACAATAATGACTTCAAAGAGATGCTCAGACCAGGGAGGCCAGGGTCTAAGGTCAGGCCGAGAGGCTGAATTAATTCTATTGAAGATTCTAATCATGGGGGAGATTAGATACTTGAATGAAGAGGAAATAAATACAGCAGGACCATAAAAGAGGGCTTAAGGGGATATTCTTTCAACTAGTGTTGTGACTTCTGAAGAATTCTTACAATCTGACAAAATGTGAAGTTTTGAAAAACTATAATATCAGATAGGTGAAATTAAACTAGGCACTGAACTTTTCAGCTTTGATAGGAAATGAAGAATTCTCACTTATGGCATTTGACTAAGAACTCAACCTATTGCCAGTTCATTCAAAAGTTGGCAGCTATCTCCAACCTCTTTTTAACTAGCTGAGCAGTCTTGGATACATAATTTTACCTTTCTTAGTTACACTTTCTTCAAATACAAAGTTGGACTCTATTAGAGTGGGGGAAAGAACAAGATTAGGTCTAAAGAATGAGATAACCATTTGAGAGCTATATATCACCATGGCCGCAAAAACAGAAAACAGTGTTGTCCTATGTTTTGATTCTTATGCAGTCTGGGTAGCTGTTAGGCACACTGATGCTTCCCGCTGGGATTTCAGGTGTGCGCCACCGTGCCTGGCTCAATTTGTAGATTTTCTAGTAGCATGTAACATTAACTATGTGTCACCTATTTAGTAATTTATATAAAATGATAGTTTACAACTTGAACATCCTACTGATTCTTCCCCAAGGACAATTTTTTTTCTTCAGTGCTGGAGATTGAATCCAGAGCCTTACGCATGCTAGGGAAGTACTCTACCACTGAGCTGTACACCCAGCCCTCAAGGACAAACATTTGATTGAATGTGTGTTTATGTTCCAAAATTTGTAGCCATGGACAGCTGTGTATGACTCGTTCAAAGTCCTATCAATAGACTCAGAAACATTACATCTGAGAAGAAAAAAAAAATCATTCGTTTTTACAATGAAAATATATACCCAGGTGTTTAAAATGAGTGAATATTTTGTTAGTAGCACTAAAAGATAACATGCTATTTTGGGTAGGACTAGCTAATTTTTACATGTCTTTTTTTTTTTTTTTTTTCGGTACTGGGGATTGAACTCAGGGGCATTCTACCTCCGAGCTATACCCCCAGTCCTATTTTTTATTCTTTATTTTGAAACCGGGTCTCAATAAGTTGCGGAGTGCCTCACTAGGTAGCTGAGGCTGGCCTCGAACCCGGATCCTCCGGTCTCAGCCTCCCAAATGCTGGGATTACAAGCGTGCGCCACCACACCCGGCTTTTACACGTCTTTAATAGTGACCCTGTTTCTGTTGCACATAATTGGACATCTTGTGCCTTCTTTTGTTAAGCTCATTGCAAAAAACAAGTTTCAAAACTCGTGAGCCAAGTGAACTCTGTAAGTGTCCTATAGGTAGTTAATTGCTCCCTAATTATAAAGACTAATAAATAAGTGTATATCTTATAGGAATACTAGTAATTTAAGTATGAGAATAGCTTTATTACAAGTGCATTAGGGAGCTGGCCATGGTGGTGCACACCTGTCATCCTATTATTTGGGAGGCTGAAACAGGAGGATGGCTCCTTTGAGGCCAGCCTCAGCAACTTAGATCCTCAGCAACTTAGTGAAACTGTTTCAAAATAAAAAGGACTAGGAGTGTAGTTTGGAGTTAGAGTGCCCCTGGGTTCAATTCCCAATACCCCAAGCCCCAAAATACAACAAACACCCAAAAAACAAGTGCAATTAGGGAACTGAGTAGATTGGGGCTTAAAATATCTCTTTCATGGACTTGGGGACTTAAGTTAACTCCTAGTGTAAGGTCATATTCAGTGTGGGTGTACACATTCATACTCTTGGAGTTGGTAAAATTTTTCAGGTAAATGGTATTACTTCAAAATGTGTGTTTTTAGGTGAATGTGACAAAATAAATAGAAGTTATTCCTTGAATTAACATACTTTCGCCTGTAGCATTGGATTCTGAGTGTAGCATGTAGCTCACCCAAACCAAAATGGCCTTGGAAGCTCGTGCTGGGAATCTGATATCTATTGCTTCCTATGCTGTAAAATGTATGTGTAGCTTTCTTGTTTATCACGAATCTTTATTTGTTATTCAGATGTTCACTTTCTATACTCCACTCATGCAACACCTCCCTTCTTCACTGCTCTACTATGAAGACAGCTTTTTTAAAAAATGTCATTTGTGACAAACACACTTTTTTTTTTGGTACTGGGGATTGAACCCAGGGAATTTTACCTCTGAGTCATACCCGTAGCCCCATTTTTATTTTTTAGTTTGAAACAGGGTCTCACTAGGTTGCTGAGAGTCTCACTACATTGTCTAGGCTGTTCTTGAACCTGCAATCCACCTGTCTCAGCCTCCCAAGTACTGGGATTACAAAAGTGCGCCACCACACTCAGCTACACACACATACTTTAATAGTGGTATATACTCCTTGCTGGAGGAGTTATTTTTAGTCTTAGAAATATAATTACTTTTTTTTTTGAAGTATTATATTCAGACTTCAGTTATGTCTCAAGCTTCAACTTCCAAAAGGATAAAAGAAAATCAAGTAGAGAAGAAACAAAAGTCAACTCTATCACAATGAGCTGTCGACTATTTGGGTGATATAAATTCCTGTGAATCTCAGAAGTTTGAAAAAGACAACAGCCCAGCTCTCCTTGGTTGAGTAAACAAGGTGGAAATAGCCTCTTCCCAAACCACATTTTAATCTTTCTCAATTTTTCTGCTGTCTCTCCATATAATTAGTGGTCGATAGTTATTAATTTATTTGGCATTTATCATGCCAATGCTAATTCATGCATAGCTAATATGCTTTAATTAGAATTGGGGAAAGTTTTCTAATATGATGGGCTAATTCTAACGTAGAATTTATTGAGAGAAAATAAATATTTTTGCACGAATCCCTCTGCAGTTTACTAATTAATTACCCTGATACTAGGCTATGCAGACTGACATTGAAATCTATACTCAATGAAACAGCAGCAGTTTGAAAGTCAGCCAATGTTTATGTTAGTAGCTAATGCATCCCTCTTGGAGGCCATATATAAGAACAAATTACCCAGCAATCATGTTTCTCTAGGAACTATATTTCTGCTTCATGCATTATAGGTGAAAAATCCTACATGTTGACACATGTTAGTAGAGAGACAATGACCAAAGAAAACACACGTTTTCTTGATCATTGTTGCCTAGACTCCCTGTTCCTTCTTGGCCTTTTGGTCTGTGCTGGCCTCATGCCTTTTGCTTGTCTGTGAACCTCAGTCTTTGTTTTTTTTGCATTTGAAATTTAATGTAGTTTGTAAGGCTGAGCTCTGGAGCATTAGATTATGAAAACTGATCCTTGAGCCTACATTTTTCTTTGAATGCCATATAAAGCTTGGGGAAATCAATAGCCTTTCTGTCTTTGCTACAAGTTATTACAGTAGACCTTCCTTATGTTGCAAAACCCCCAGCAGATGTCTGAAACCAGGGACAGTACTGAGTCTTGCACATGTGTATTTTTTCCTAAGCATATATAAATCTAATAAAGTTTAATATGCAAACTAGGCACAGTCAGAGATGAACAACATTGATAATAAAACAGAACAATTTTTATCAATATGCTATAATAAAAGTTATCTGAGTGTAGTCACTCTTTCTCAAAATGTATTGAACATTTTTGGACTGTAATCTGCCCAGGTAACTGCACCATGGAAAGTAAAACTGTGGGTCAAGGGAACCCACTCTCTGTGATTTCTAAGAATTGATTCAATTTTTAATGTCTGAGAAGAATTATTTCAAACTCATGTTCCCGCAGACTATTTCTAGGTTGTATTAAGTATGAAACTTCTTACCTTGTTTGTCCTTCTACCAAAAGCATTCTGATTACTTGTACAGACTTTTAAAATTTTTCTTTTTTCTTTTTTTGTGGTACTGGAGAGTGAACTCAAGGACATGGTACCACTAAGCCTCTCTCTCTCTCTCTCTCTCTCTCTCTCTCTCTCTCTCTCTCTCTCTCTTTCTCTCTTTCTCTCCTTTCTCTTTCTCTACCTCTGAGCTATACCTCAGTCCTTTTTATTTTGAAACAGGGTCTTGCTAAGTTACTGAGTTTTGCTACTGCTGATGCTGTCCTCAAATCTTCAATCTTCCTGTCTCAACCTCCTAAGTACTGGGATTACAAACATGCGCCACCACACCTGGTTTATTTTTTATTTTGAAACAGGCTCTCGCTAAGTTACCTCCCATTGGCCTTAAACATATGATCTTTCTGTTTTGGCCTCCAAGTACTGACTGAGATTACAAGCATGAACCACTGTATCTGGTTATGGATAGGCTTTGGGTATACAGTGCATAACCAATTTAAAATCAAGAGTTAAGCCAGGCATGGTGGCACACACTTGTGATCACATCTTCCTGGGAAGCTGAGGCAAGAAGATCCTAAGTTTGTGATCAGCCTGAGTAATTTGGTGAGATCCTATCTCAAAGTCAAAAAATAAGAAAGGTTGTGCATGGTGGTGTATCCCTGTAATCCTAGTACTTGGTAGTCTGAGGCAAGAGGATCACAGGTTCGAGGCCAGCTTCAGAAACTTAGTGAGACCCCCTCAGCAACGTAGAGAGACCCTGTTTCAAAATAAAAAAAAAAATTAAAAATGGGCTGAGGGTGTAGCTCAGAGGTAGAATACCCCTGGGTTCAATCTGCAATACCTAAATAAATGAATAAATGGGGCTGGGGATATAGCTCAGTAGTAAAGGGACCCTGTGTTTAATACCCAGTAAACTCCCCCCACCCAATCAAGAGTTATATTCTGCACATTGTAGGTAAATGTCCGACAATAAGGTGGCTCAGTGTAATCATGTAGATGCTTAAGAGAGGGAGGTCAGCTGGGCGTGGTGGCGCATGCTTGTAATCCCAGCATTTGGGAGGCTGAGACTGTAGGATCTGGGTTCAAGGCCAGCCTTAGTTGCTTAGTGAGGTCCTCCACAACTTAGTGAGCTCCTGTTTCAAAATAAAGAATTAAAAAAAAAAATAGGGCTGGGGCTGTAGCTCGGAAGTAGAATGCCCCAGGGTTCCATCCTCGGAACCAAACCAAAACAAAACAACAACAACAAAAAGATCTGCACTTTAAAACTCATTACTTTATTACTCAGATGAGGCAGAAATATTTACAAATTGACTACCTGGATTTTAAAAAGAAAATTTGTAAAAAATCCTATAACTACGTGAAAATGTGAAATTATATCTACACATATTAGTTTATAACATCCTGAAAATTGGGACTATGTCTTTTTCTTATGCTTGCATTGGCTGAAGCTATCATATAGCATGCATTCAGTAAACATTTAAGGGGAGATGAATAAGTAGTTTTCCATAATACTTTTGTCAGAGTAATACATATATAATTTTGTGATTAACTTTAAACAGACTCCTTAGTTTTCTCAATTTGAAGATTCTGGTATTCCTCTGATTGCAAACTATTTTAAATCATAACAAATTTACCTCCAAATTTTTAGATAACACTGTTAATAACAACAGCCTGGTTGAGTGAGACTACAAGCCTGTTGTGGTGGCACACACCTGTAATCCTTCTACTTGGGAGGCTGAGACAGGAGGATCACAGATTTGAGACAAGCCTTAGCAATATAGCAAAACTCTCAGCAACCCAGGAAGACTCTGTTTTGAAATGAAAAATAGAAAGGGCTGGGAGTGTAGCTTGGAGATAGAATGTAGAATGCTTCCAGGTTCAATTCTCAGTACCAAGGGGAAAAAAAAAAGGTACAACTGCAGCAAACCTATCATTTTAACATTTAAGTAGACACATTCAATTATTTCAAATCATTCTAGGTATTATTAAAAAATCAATCACAAATTGAACATAAATTCTAGTAGCTCTTATGTTCTCCTTTTCAGACAATGAGGCAGTGGATCAATATCGGTAAGTGCCTTCCTAAGTTATAGAAAGTAGGAAATACATAATTCATATTTAGATTTCAATCACGGCTATTATATTAGATTCTATGTACCCTCATAAAACAAGTTCCTTTTTGTTATCTGGAAGATACTTCTCTCAATTTTTATCTAATTTTACAATTAGAGATTAAATTAAGAGAGAGAATGAATCAGAATGTCCTTTCTAAAATACTCAGTCAAGAACATTGCTGCTGATAGATGGGTGTGGTGGCGCGTGCCTGTAATCCCAATGCTGTCAATAGTGCTAGGAACGTTTTCACATAGTATCTCATTTAATCTTCACAGGCAGGTTTAGCATTCCATTTCACAGATTGGAGAAATGAATTTAAGGAGCCAAGTTGTAACTTGAGTAGGCTGCTCAGGTGTGTGTGTGTGTGTGTGTGTGTGTGTGTGTGTGTGTGTGTGTGTGTGTTACTGGGGCTTGAACCTGGGGACATTCTACCTCTGAGCTACAGGTTTTTAAATTTTGAAACAGGGTCTTGCCCATAATGCACCAATAAAAGTACATTACAAAAGAAAAAAAGAAAGAAACAGGGTCTTGCTAAGTTTCTTTTCTTTTCTCTCTTCTCCTTCCTCCCTCCCTCCCTCCCTCCCCTCCTTCTTTCCTTCTTTCCTTCCTTCCTTCCTTTGCTGTATTGTACCTCTGAGCTATACCTCCAGTCTTTTTTTTTTTTTAAATTTGGAAACAGGATCTTGCTAAGTTGCTGAGAGCCTCACTAATTTGCTGAGGCTGGCTTTGAACCTGTGATCCTCCTGTCTTAGCCTCCAAAGAACTGGGAGTTTCAATTGAAACTCAGGGCTCTGAGCTCCAAAGCCTGCATTCCTGCCGCTTTCTAGGCTATGATACCCACACATAGGCCAGTAGAGCTGATCCCTTAGCTTGCAGCACAGGAGCGTCTGGTGAACCCTTGAGAAGGATGATCACTGGATGTGATCTAATGCTCGGCTCTCTCAGAGTGAGCCTTCTTGAACCACAGAAAACAGCAGTTCATTAACCCCAGTGACAGCATATACTTTGGGAAATAGCCTTTGCTGCAAAAAGTCAAGGGTGTAATCTCTATCCAGAGATAATGGTTTAAAATTGGAAGGAAGAAACAGATTGACCGTAGAACATAGGCTAAAAAGTGAAACCAGAACGCACAGGTTTAAAGGTCTGATTCCTGTCTGCTCTTCTTAACTGGCAAGCCCCCCTCCATTTACCAGTGCTATGGAGAAACAGGAAATGCGTCCCTGGGGATGACGGAGTATTTGGAAATGGGTTTATTAATGAAGAAGTCCATTAATAACATTTTGTAGCCCATGTCAACAGATTTTGTCCTAAGATCTCAAGTATCTTTATAAATATAGCTTCCAAGAAAGTACTCAGCTGCATTTTAGCACTGTGTAATTGGAGCTGTATCGATGAGTCATACATAATTAGTCATTGGATGTGATCTTGAGACTGGGTTCTGATTCACTGTCTAACTACTAACCCCAGATGTTTCACTCCATTTTACTGATGCCCAACTTTTTTTTCTGTTTTAGAGTGCACAAATAATTGAGAGTTTCAAGCTTTCTGTGTTTGTGCACATACATATCAGTATGTGGATGTATATACACACACACATGTCCTATCTGTTCTATTTACTATGATTTCTATGGCTTCTGGAGAAAGTATGGTTATGAATAAGTGAATTGGCAGAAAATGTTTAATGTAAGATACTTTATAGTTACCTTTTTTGTGATACTGGGGATTGAACCCAGGATGTTCTACATCTAAGCTACACTCCCAGTCCCATTTTATTTTTTATTTTGAAACAGGGTCTCACTAAATTGTTGAAGTCCTCTCAAAGTTGCTGAGTCTGGCCTTAAACTGGCGATTCTCCTGTCTCAGCCTCTCAAGTAATTGGGATTACAGGTGTGTGCCATCATGTCCAGTTTACAGGTATCTTAATATAAATGAACTTTGAAATGGAAACTTTGTATTTGGGACAAGGTGGCAGATTAGAGGAAGAATTCAGAAAGACTTCATGTGGGAAGCCAAGATAAAATAATGAGAATTGGGCACCAGATTTATATTTACTTATTTTGGTCATGAAAGTCACTGCCTGAAGAAATGGGTGCTGTAAAGACCAGAGAAAACCAGAATACTTAAAAACATATCAGCTTTTGAGATTTTTCTCTTTCCTTTGCCTAAGGTGATCAGAATATTGTTAGATTTGAGTTTTTCTTGGAAACTTTATATTTACAAATACGAAGCTCTAAGGAGTGTTCATTCATTCTTTTAGATTTACTCCACGTGAAACTAGGAAATATATCAACAGAACTGACAAGATGCTTTCTTTTAAAGCACTTTGACAGGCACAGGTTTAATAATATTGGAAGTTGGGGAAAACAACAACAATAACAATGACAACCAGTTGAGCTATCAGTATGAAGCTGCCTGTTAGACTTACAATCAAAATGCAAATGTCAATACTTTAAATACTTTTGCTACAGCAGAGCAAAAGAGAGAGAGAAACAGCTCAATAATGCACACTGCGGGGAAGTGGGATGACAAATGCTTTTTCAATTTTCTGGAAGTTGCATAAGAGTAAACACTTCAGTAAATTAGGCGTTGACTCAAGCAGGTTTGCTTTTTCATTTAGGAAGGGGGAAAGAAGATCAAATTCCAAATCTCTTCCTATTTCATCCACTCTGACAGGTTTAAATGATGGAAAGTGGTTTTTCGATTATTACCTTCCATCATCATAACATTCCTTTTATGCTTCTCCAGCACATATGACATGTCCTGCGCTGTTGTCAATATGTCACAGAACCTTTCCTTCATAGTTAACTTGTTTTGTTCTAAACCAACTCTGTCAAGCAGATGTAATTTTATGATGTTACTTTTCTAGCCCTGTGACCTGCCATTTAAATGGAAATGCCTGGTAAACAGTTTAATTTTTTGAAGTGTTTGCTCTTAGACTTTGTGGAAACTCAAGCTTTACATTTTCTTTTACTTTCCATCCAATTCAGTGCTCATAAGATAAGTGATCCTTTGGGGAACTGAAGTTATCTAGACCACAAGATCACCTTGGTTTATGAAAACCAATATGAGCAAATCTACATAAGCAGATAAATTGGAGCCCGGAGTAGTGGTGCATGCCTGTAACCCCAGTACTTGTAAAGCTGAGACAGGAGGATTGTAGATTTGAGATCAGCCTCAGTAACTTAGAAAGGCTCTCAGTAACCTAGGAATACCCTGTTTCAAAACAAAATATATATAAAAAAGTGCTGGGGGTGTAGCTCAGAGGTAGAATGCCCTGGGATTCAATCTTAAGTATCACCAAAAGAGAAAATAGGTTGGAGGTTTTTTTTTTTTTTTTGTGGTACTGGAGATGGAACCCAGGAGCATTCTACCTCTGAGCCACACCTCCATCCCTATTTTATTCTTTTATTTTGAAACAGGGTCTCACTGAGTTACAGATGGCTTCACTAAGTTGCTGAGGTTGGCTGTGAACCTGCAATCCTCCTGTCTCAGCCTCCCAAGTATTGGGATTATTATTTTTTTAAGTGATTTTTAGTTTACTTATTGGATTACCAAGGAGTTGCTACTAGAAGCCAGTTGTAAATGTACATCTGCTTATTTTATGCATCATTAACTATTTGACAAAGAAATCAGGGCAGAGAAAATTAAAGAATTAGGAATCCATAGCTAATTATGGAGCAATTAAAAACTGGTACACGTTTATCTGAAATTATAGTGGAAATAAAAGTGAAAACATACTCTCCATGCCTAATGGAGGCATAGACTTGGGGTAGTCTGCAAGAGACCCTGACATTCTTGACATCCATTGAACTATCTGCTGTTCTGGGCTGATCTATGTTGGAGGCCACAGAAGTTATTATACTTTAAACATCAGCTTTGTTCCCAAGGGACATACAGTGTAATGAGAAGGAGTAAATTGATGAATGCATGACTCTTGCACACTAGGGAGGAAAGAGCTCATCTGGAATTGAGATTAAATAATATAGTTAGTGGTTCTTGGTTAATCAGAAGCATCTCCCAGGTTTAGACATGTGGCCCCACTATAAAAAAGAAATATCCTCAATCCTATGGAGTAGATCAACAACTTAGTGAGATAGGAAAAGTATGCAGTTTGCACCTAGAAATTTCATTTATCTTTTAACTATGTGACCTAATCTCATCTCTTCTCTTCTCTTCTCTTCTCTTCTCTTCTCTTCTCTTCTCTTCTCTTCTCTTCCTCTCTCTCTCTCTCTCTCTCTCTCTCTCTCTCTCTCTCTCTCTCTCTCTCTCTCTCTTTCTCTCTGTGGTACTGGGACTTGAACCCAGGGCATTCTACCTCTAAGCACTCCCAGCCCTTTTGTTTTGAAACAGGGTTTCTCTAGGTTGCTGAGAGTCTCTCTAAGTCACTGAGGCTGGTTTCAAACCTGTGATCCTCCTGTCTCAGCCTCTGAAGTACTGGAATTACAGGTGTGTACCACCATGCCTGGCTGGAAGTTACTCTTTTCTCTCTCTTTTTCTTTCTTTTTGTGGTACTGGGGATTGAACTCAGGGGCATTCTACCTCCGAGCTACACCTCCAGCCCTATTTTTTTTTATTCTTTTTATTTTGAAACAGGATCTCAGTTGTGGAGAGCCTCACTGAGTAGCTGAGGCTGGCTGTGAACCTGCAATCCTCTTGTGTCAGCTCCCAATACTGGGATTATAAGCATGTGCCAGCACACTTGGCTACTTTATCTGAGCTTCAGTTTTCCTCATCTTAAGACAAGAAAAATGATCATTGCCTACTTTGTAGCATCAATGTGAAAACCAAGTGAGATATAGTTGGAAAGTGATCAGCACAGTCCTTGGCAAAATTTCCCTAATTGACCTCTGTGTTCTCAATCTGCACCCATTCAGTTGTCATGCATCTAAATCCACAGGTACCTTTGAGTTGGAACACCTGGTCCAGGTTAGTGGAAAGTTAGCCTGAACTAGGAAGATGGGCATGCTGGAGAGGCTGGGAGGAGAGCCTTTGAGAACATGATTGACATAAATAAAAAGCAGGTTGAAAATTTGAAATACTTATGCAATAAATAGAGGGAAAATGAATAAAACCAGAGATCAATATGAGAAAAGATCTAAACAGAAAGAGGCAGAGAACTCCTTTGATGAAAAGCAATTTTCCTGAAAACAGAGATCAATGTTCTGCAACTTAAAAATTGGTTTATAATTATTTAATGAACGCCAAAATGGTAACTCTCTAGTTACTGCTTACTAACATTTACTAGCAGTAGGATTTCCTGCACAAACACATCTAGATATTAGACACTAGCAAGATGAGCTAGGAAGAGAGATGACCTGTGAGTTTCTCATGCCCACTGTCTCTCTCTGGGCTGGCCTGAATTTAAAGAAGAGATGATAGCCCTTTTGAAATCTTGGCTGCTGGTACTTGCAACTCAAATTTCTCATTGACCCAAGCAGAGAGGAATAGAAAACCAGAGAGTCAATGGGTAATGCAGTGTTGGCGGTGGTGGTGGCAGAGTAATCCTGATTGAGATTCTTCTACCTATGGTTAGGTATCTACGGGAGAGCATTGGGGTAGGAAGAGCTTAGGAAAATACTCCTTTTTTGCCATTGGCATTAGAAGGCACAAAAGGAAGATTGTTTGCTTTTTTTTTTTTTTTGGTACTGGAGATTGAACCTAGCTCTGAGCTATACTCTAAGCCATTTTTATGTTTTTTAGTTTTTGAAATGGTCTTGCTAGATTGCTGAGAGTATTGCTAAGTTTCTGAGGCTGGCCTCGAACCTGTGATCCTCCTGTCTCAGCCTCCCAAGTACTGGGATTACAGGTGTGCACCACCATGCCCCGCTAGAAAGATAGTTTATGAATTTTTGTCATGTCTTGAATTCCATCAGTAAAACAGGATGATATCTGGAGGTTTTCTGCCTCAAAAGTTCCTTGCTAATCTAATTAGACATTGGTTCTTGGCTTAAATAACCAATAAAGGTAGATAAGAGAATACCAAGCAGTTCTCTTGCTGGTGAAGACTTTTTCTCTTTTCATTTACTTATTTTACTAAGTAACCAATGGGGAGCCAGACAGTGACCACATTTATCCATGAATAATCTAAATAGTCTATTAGAAACAGCTACTTAGATCAGGGAAAAACTGGGCTTTTCCGATATTAACTGGTTTTCAGTGATGTGTTTAGACATGGACTTGATACCAGAGAGGTGGAGGTTAGCTAGAGGTTAAATTTTAATGCATCCACTCTGGTTTATTTCTAAGAAGCCACCTGTTCCACAGAACCAGAAATGGTAGGGCTGAAGGGCAAAGCAAAAGGTCCCTGTTTTCTCCCTCTGTCTCTATTCAGGCCACAGTATGACCCAAAATAACATTCGTTTTCATTACACTCGTTCTGCCAGCTTGGTGGCATGTCATTTCCTGCCTCTGCCCTCAGCTGCAGATTCTGTAGTGCGACACTTGTTTCACTGATGACACTGATAACTGCTGCCACAATGTCATCTAATAAGACAGGATCTGGTTTTGTGATTGAAACACCAAATGTGATCGTTATCTGATTACTTTAAATGCTCTTCCAAAGGTCCATTTAGTCTTTGTCTAATTCTTTCTGCTTTAGTTTTCCTAACATCCTGAGGTCCATCTGCTACTCAGAGCAAGTGCCTCCTGTCAATACATAAATGACTCTCAGGGACTGTGGAGGACACAGGGAACCTACACCTCTGCTCTTTGGAGCCTCCTTTTTTAATCCTTTTAGTTACATGTTCTTTCCATAATATCATTTCCATAGGAGGAAAATCTAGTAAATCGACGGGTTAACCTGAGTCTTCTCTAATAAGAAAAAGCTCACACATACCCAAGTTTTGTGGGTTGTATTGAAGGTGAGCCAACAACTCAGGCTCCTGCTGTATCTGTGCAGCCTCCAGTGTGATCTAGAAGACCAGCTGGGATCTCTCTGCTTCTGAGACCTTAGACCACACACCCAGCTTTTACTATGGTGCAACTAGCTGCAAATAGGTGATGGGTGGCAATATTCTTTTGTTGACTAAGTATGAGACAATTCCATAGCTTTAGCGGAAGGTAAGATCCAATAGATACTATTTAGAAACTATTTTATTTTACTTTATTTTTATTTTTTGCTAATGGAATGAGCACAAATTGCATAACACAAAAGCTTTCAGGAGATAGATAGGTTATTATTGAAATTCTCTTCTTTCTTCTAACCTTTTCAGAGTTTAGAATGAACTTTAACATATCGGCAAGTGTGATTGTGTGATTGTGTGTGTGTGTGTGTGTGTGAGAGAGAGAGAGAGAAAGAGAGAGAGAGGGGCTCTGCATACTCTGCCTTATAATTTAACAATTAGTTAGCATCTTCCCAAGTGATTGAATGGAGAGATTGCTCATTAGGTGCAGATGGGACTATGCTGGGAGAACTAACAAGATATAAAGTTTGTTAATTTCATAGCTTCACAAAGCAATGGGGAAGTACATGAGGCTGTCACAACGTGTGGAAATTGGGTTGTGAAATATAAATGTGAAATAAAAGAACCATGGCTTTGTAGAGGAAAGGCCAGGCAAATTTAAATGACAAAGTGCAATAGATTTTCAGAAACAGAAATTTCAGGAAAATACTCCGCAGTGCAAATTTAGAGGAACAGGAAAACCTTTATTCCTTACAGATATAGGGCTGGGAAACTGCTAGAAATTATTATAGAAGTTATTTACGGAATAAATCTGTTTTTGTGGAATGACAGGAATTAAAGGTTAACTAAAATCAATGATTAGATCACATCTTTTGTTGGTAAGGTAGATTTACCTATGTCAGGTGATTATGTATTTGATTTGTACATAAAATTAGATAAATTTATTAATTAGACATCTGTTTTGTTCACTTTACATATGACTCTTTCTAAACCATTCTCAAAATTGCAAACAGTGTAATTTTCTTCCTTTAGAATTTTATTTTGAAATAATTTTAGACTTATAGGAAAGTTTAAAAATAAAGATTTAGAATTTTTCCCTATAAATTTAAATTTAAATTTTTTAGATTTCCTGTTAATATTTGACTGTATTTATCATTCTCTCTTTTTCTCTCTCCCTTCTTTTCTGCCTCCCTCCTTCTCTCCTTCCTTTTCTTCCTCTTTATCTTCTTCCTTCTCTCTTTCCTTCCTTCTTCTCTCTTTCCTTCTCCTCCCTTCCTCTCTCCTTCATTCCTTCCTCTCCCTCCACTCCATTCACACATTTTTGGTGGAAAAGTTTGAGTTGTGAATATGGTACTTCTTTATCTCCAAACATGTCAGTGTGCACTTTTTAAAAATGTGTAATTATTTCCCATAATCACATTGTGATGATCAAAACCAGAAAATTAACAGTGATATAATCTAATATGCATTCTATAGACTTTGATTACATTTTCTAATTTTCCCACGAATACCTTCATAGTAAAATATTTTTTTCTCTGATTCAAAATTCAATCCATGATCACAAATTACATTTATTACCAGAGTAATCTAAAACAAAAAAATCCAGAGCAGTTAGCATTACTTTCTTGCCAAACATCTTATGATGATTTGATATTTTTATCAAGATTTTTAAAAATCCAAGGCTAAGCTGGTATACATCTCTAAAGCCACATTGGCTTGTTAATAGTTCACCCAGGTCTCTTGAATTCATTTGGAGTGATTAGTGTCCATGCCAGAATGGATGGCAAATATTTGTAATGCTACTCCTGACTGTCTCATAAGGTCCCGCTTTGCTTTCCCGATTTATATTGTAAAATTATCTTCCAAGCAGTCTCTACTTTTTCCATACTTGTTAAAAACTGTGGAGGTGCTCAGATTCTATGCTATTTAAAAGCTGAAAAATATACCTGCTACAGTTCCATAGATGCTGGCAGAAGACTCAGACTCCTGGGTCAGGATGAAGGATATTATTGTGCAGAGCACAGCAGATAGATTCATGTTCGAGTTGTTTCTCTTGACCCTCAAGTCCCATGAGGATGATGTGGAGGAAGGCCCAGGTGGACATGGTGCTCACAGTGGATCTGTGTCATAGCTTAGGGTTTATCCCAATTGGTAGGCTGCTAGCGAACTTGACCAAATGTTGCCCTAGAGGAGGATGTTATTTTTATTGTCCTGGACAGGATATAAATCTGCTCTTTACCCCAGAGGGAGGTACTATCTCTGTTCTTCAAGATTGTTTCTATACCAACATTCTTGGGAAGATAGTCCTGTAAAAGAGCTGATGCAAGACATCCATAGCATGGAGAAATGTCTCATGGAGAAATGTCTTTCAACTGCACTGACCATTTCTTGGTTTCTCTTATGATCGGTGATCCTCCAAGCTCCACTGCATGTGCTATTTTTCTTGACAAACATTTCCTCTTCTTTCCTCTTTGCCTTATCTAATTAACTCTTCATCATTCTTTAAATCTCATACATAGGTGATTTTTCCAGTCTCTCAAATTAAATTAGGTTCTCCTGTAGATTGCTATGCATTCCATTAAGAAGACTTATTTATGATAGTGTAAAAATTTGAATAATGTCTGTCTCTTATAGTAGACATAATTCCATAAATGTCGGACTGTGTGTCATATTTGACCTGAACCTCCAAGACCCAGCATAGTAACTGACACTTGGTACACAATATACATTTGTAGGGTTAAAAAGGAAAAGTTTATGTTAAACATGTAGGATTCATCAGGACCTGTAGCTATATAGTCTTTTCATAGATAGCTGTCCCAGGGCTTGGGGTGTATCTTAGAGGTAGAATTCCCCTGGGTTCAATATCCTCAGTACTACAAAAAAAAAAAAAAAAAAAAAAAAAAAGGACTTGATTAAAAGCTAATGACCATCCTTGAAAAAATACTAGTAAGTAAATTATATTCAATATTAGTTAAAGATATTTAGCTCTATGAAATTTGCTTCTGGTGGTATGGTGGTCTGAATAAACAGAATGGCTTTCACATTATAATAAAAATGTTTGTTAAACTAAAAAAATAAAAAAATTCAAGGCTTACTTAAAAATGTAGCATTTAAGAAACAATTTAATTACTGGTGGTTTTTATCTATAAAATAAAAATCAGTAATCATTTAAATTTGTTATCA